>QYAP01000441.1:0-34492 GCA_003988905.1 Hymenotorrendiella dingleyae
TCATAGTCTTAGCTTAGCACGTCTTCGTAGCCTTTGGGAGCTCCCGCCGATTAAATTCGTGCCAGACGTTAAATTTCAAACAACAACAACAACAACAACGAGTTGTGATATGACACTTGAACTTGGAATTTCTCGATTAATTCCAAAGTTTACCACGAAGAAGATAAGGAGGCTTGGGCTAGCGAAAGATTTGCTTGGATGTTACCACCGCACGATCTACACGCTAGCAAGCGCGCTAGCTTCAAACAAATAATCAAACATTCACCTCAACCCCGTCGCATTGGGATAGAGGCCATAAAAACCAGATCATGCTCAACATATATTTGTCAGAAACATTCTTATTTTCGGTAAAGATATAAATCATCGTGAAAAAAGACGGTGACGATCGGCGCATCGATTGCACATGAGTCCTCCTGACCGGCCAGGAAGTAGAGGAATGGTTTGATGCCAAGAAAGGAGCGCGATATTCGGCCCCCAGCCAGACATCTAACGCTGAAACGGCACGACAGATGGAGCTCGCCAACTCTGTCCACCTAAATTATCCTTGAATCTATGAAAATGATAAGAGGGAGAAAAGTGCCATTTCGAGGTTTACAGTCGGCCGGTATTCGCGCTAGTCCCGATTTGTCATGGTGTTCTCTCCATTACACGCTTCCCGCCCCCACATGATGCTTCCTTCCTTCAAACCTGGAATACGGTACGAAGAACTCAGCCCTGCGACTTTGGGTTTCATGTTTTCGGCGCCATGGATTCTTATCTGTTCGTCTTCATTACTCCCTCTTCTCAAGTTAATTCTCACCCTTTTGCCGGATTAAAACTTCCGCGGAACGCGAGCCGAACATGAATTTGCGGTGGGCTTGGAGTTTGCAAGTGCAACCCACCGTCGCGACAACATCTTCATACGAAACTGCGACGCGCATTTTTCCCCGGTCGTGTTGCTTCTCAACACTGCGCGACCCTATGTGAATTGATAATTGTCAAGTAGACGCCATCGACCGAGGTCAACGCCGACTCGCGAGAATGACCCCAGCGGCCAAAACCAGCATGAAAATATTTCGGCCCTCGTCTCTACAAGCCATTAGGATATCTGCGCATCGTGTTTTGAATAAACATCGTTTATGCAGGCCATATTTTGTTTGGAATGACTTTTAAATGCTGATGCACAGGAAATCACTCGGCTCAGCCTCTGAAGGAATTTAGGATTTCAAGAACGGTGAAGTGAATTAGGAAAGGCCACCCCCACATGTGCGATCGCAGCACCACTTTTCCTCTGGCGATGGAAATGAACAGTTTGGGAATTTTTCTTCCTTTCCCAATTTATTTTACTCTCAATAGAATGCTTTCCTCGAATCTTTTATCTTGTCAAAATGTCTGCGTTCGTTGTTTCCTTGCTTTTTCTGTTGACATTTCTCAGTCTGGCTTCTCCCTCGTTTCTTCCTACAGATCTTGTGTGCTGGTATCATATAGGATGTGAGTCAAAATCCCTAGCATGTATCTCAGAGAAATATAGACGCTCATAATTTCCTAGCTGTCGTTGCCGGTGACCGGCTGTACGTTAATAATGGCGAAATATGGGCACCTAGTCTGCCTGGTGGCCTCTCAAAAAGTAATTTATATTACCCTCCAGATGTAAAGACTGACGACTGATTCGTCTCAGTGAACTATACGCTATCCTTTGACTTGACGACATCATGGAGCACCAACGACGTGGTTCCGACTGTCACTTCGCAGGTTCACATTGGGACGCCGTGTAAGTCCTTGATTTCTTGAGATAAATTCCCCGATTTTGCGTGCCCTGATTTGGAGTATTATTTCACCATCCGTTATTCATTCCCAGAGTACCTCAACTATCACTCAATCATCTTGTTTTCAAATAATCTGTGCTGACTGAAAGTTGTCTTTTCAGGGCTTATCACAAACCCTACAATGTTTTACGACTCACTCAACAACGTCGTGTACCGATATGGCGGTATGCCAGTGGCTTCAGACAGTCAAGGCCAGCAGCCTACTGTTTGGGCTTTCACACCGAACAAAAACGGAAGTGCAGATTGGGAACCTATGTACCAGGGTAAGTTTCAATTTAGTTACGCTCTTTTATTCCTATCAAACCTCTTTTCAGTTTTTACATGATATTTTCATGCAATAAACCACTGTCTACCATCCCAACGAGTGCAATTCGGTTTCTTATGACATTTCGAATAGTATACTGATTGCAAGGTCATAATTCTAGGCGGTATTGACCAAACATCAGAGTTGAGCTCCTTCTCGGGGTTCACAGAAGTTGGATACGCCGCCTATGCTGTTACACCTACGGCTTATTATTCTCTGGGCGGGGTAGTTTCGGCTGCATCAGGTATGTAAATCGGATAGAGCTCTTGCACTTGTGCTTCGTTGGACAAATACAGTACAGCAATTTTCGCCTCAAATAAATAGCTTGCAACAATAGAAGAATGCTGACTTCTCAATTAAACAGACCCTGCCCTTGTAGGAGTTCCACAAATAGTCGTTGACGGTCTCGTAGAGTACGACATTGCAACCTCAACATGGAGTAATAAAAGCACCATTGGAATTCCAGACCACCCAGCTGGCTTTTCTGCTCTGGGCCAATCTGTATACGTCCCAGCGTTCGGAGAAAAGGGGATCATCGTATATCTAGGAGGCGACAGCCCGTCTACCCACACTTGGAAACAAGGCGCGACTATGGTTCCAATGACAAACATTACCATCCTTGACATTGCAAGTGGCGAATTTTATTCGCAACAGGCGACTGGGGAGAATATACCTGTTAAACGGGTAGCTTTTTGTGCTGCCGGTGTTGGACCTGCTGATAACTCCACTTGGGAGATGTGAGTGCCTCTCTCACTCCATAGAAACCTGCAACGGAAGTGTGCTTAGACGGCTAACGTTAAGACATTAGTTATGCCTTCGGTGGTACACAGCTGGATAGCTGGAACCAGGGCCTGGACCCATCCAGTGCTGACGATCTCGCCACCGTTTATATCCTAACCCTGCCGGCGTTCCAATGGGTCAGAGCTTCCAATGTCACAACCTCCCGATCGATACACAGATGTGAAGTCATCGGAAACCGACAAATTATCAACATCGGCGGCCTAATCGCAAACAACGTCACGCTCAAAGACCCATGGGCAAATGGGCTATGAATCTTCGACATGACGGATCTGCTCTGGAAAGACAGTTACAATGCAGATGCTGCTGTTTATACTCGTTTTTCTCTCATAGATGGGATATATCAAAATGAGACGAATGGGACTTACCCGGCGACTTGGGGGGACGATGAGTTGCAATCTATCTTCAAAGTCCCTCAGTCTCTGCAAATCAATTCTACGACGAATTCCACGATTTCTGGCGCCCCAACAACAACCAGCGCTGCCGCAAACTCACTCGACACCCAAGCAAAAACAACAAACATAACCCTAATCCTCGGCATAACACTGGGAAGCATCTCCGGCCTCCTCATCCTCCTCTCATTCCTCCTTGCCCTCTCCCCAGCCTTCCGAGCCTCCCTCTCAAAATACCTACCTTGTCTCCCAAGTCTCCAAAATCCTCTCTCTTCCCCCTCCTCGCCCAAACTCAGCCCCAGCTCCCCAACATCGACAACCCTCACCCTAACACCAACCTCACCTCCAGTACCACAGTTTGAAATGGACGCCAATCCCGAACTGTCATACTCAGAATTAGACGGACGTCTAATCGCAGAATTAAGTGAACAACATGGCGCGTCGGAATTACGGAATATACCTCCTATACCCTATCGTAATCGTCGGGATAGGACACCGCCTCCGGCGTGGTCGGAGAAGGATGGTGGGTTGTATGTTTGAGGTGTTTGCTGGGGTTGGTTTTGGCGTTGGTTTTGGAGTTGGAGTTGGTGCTGGTGCTAGAATTGGAGTTTAAGTTAATCGTGAATGGTCTATTGGACGACGTAGGGGATCAGATTATCCATCGCAGGAGAATGTTCGTGGCGAATACCGGGTCATAAGCCGATGATCTCCCAGTTTAAATCCTATTATATTAGAACTATAAATAAGAACAAAGGTCAGAATAAGAGAGCTAATAGATGATAAATGCACCTCTCCTGTTCTAGCTTCAATTCCTTACGATAAATAAACTGAAAACTAGGGGGAAAGGGTTGGGCTTATACACCAATTAATACGGTATGGGGGGAAATCAGATGCTCCGCACGTATGCCAAAAAGAACTGCTATCGAAAAGTACTACCAGGGATCTACTAGCAACGATTCAAAACTTCATAACCTCACCTCACGCATCACACTCGTGTTGTTTTCAGAACTTGTGGTTGTTGCTTATCCCCGCTCGCTTACCCTGGTACGCAGGGTAAGCTAGATGTGCGAGAGGCGGATTTAGCGGTTTTCGAAAAATGCATATATGTATTGTAATTCTTCAAATCAAACGCTGCGCAGATGGTAATCGTTTATGAACGATGAAATTATCGCCGCGAAGTTTCGATGTCATAGAGTTTTCACTCACAGATTTGGTAATCGAGTTTTTTCTTGTTCCCGCTCGCTTACCCTGCGATTCCCGGCCTCATCGCCGGGTAAGCTAGATGTGTAAGGCGCGCATTTCGAATTACTCGAAAAATGTATATAATTGTTCAAATCAAATCCTGGACAGAGATGGCGATCTGTCATGAGCAATAGAACCATCACCTCAAAGTTTCAATTTTCGTAATCGAGTTTTTTGTTATCCCCGCTCGCTTATCCTGGTAGTCGAGCGGAATCGCAGGGTAAGCTGGATGTGCGAGGGGCGGATTTCGCGTAGTTCGAAAAAGTATATATAATTCTACTAATCAAGTATTACATAGAGATAGTAATCTCTTATAAACGATGAACTTATCGCTACGAAGTTTCGATATCGTGGAATTTTTACTCACAGATTTCGTAAATGGTTTGTTGGTTATTCTCCCTCGCTTACCTACCCTGCTGCGGTGCACGCTCCCCACGGATTTCACCTGCAACCTTAAAAAGCGAACAATCCACACGACAAAACAGACTCAGACTATTCAAACAAACATCATAATAAAATACAGACCTCATTCTCATCCCAATAACCCACAACGTCCCATAATCTTCATCACTTCTCCTATTAACTAGCCTGAAACCCACCCGGCAACTCCGTCAACCCTGAAAAGAAGATCAGTAAGAAAGACTCCCATAGATAGCGCGCAACACAGTAAATATCCAGGGAGAACCGAAGCTTACAAGAATCAATATCCTCAGTAACAACCCTCCCCAACGTACAAGCATTCTGCTCCTCCATCGTCTGATTCCTCAATACAGGACAGTTGACATAACATCCCGAATCCATCGCTCTCTGTAAAGCGTCGTCTTTCCAGCCGAACATGTAATCGGCATGACTACCATATCCGGTCCTGTATTTCTTTTCAGTAAATAATCCCCCTCAAAATCAAGATACAGTACTAGGAGAAGGAAAGCTCACCCATCACCGAAACTCCAGACAAATGGCTGCGTGAAGTTGATGTTATTTTTACTTGTGGGCCATAGGTCTTTGAATATCGTAGTGTCGAAAATCGTTTCGTAGAAGAGTTGTGGGGTTTTGACAGGGTGGGTGGAGGGGCAGGGAGAGCCATCTTCGAAGGTGCCGTTGAGGGGGTAGGACATGTGGCTGATGTGGTCGGGACTGTCTAGGTTTACGCCGTCCCAGCAGCTGGTGGTGTTAGTTGGTTTGTATGGTAAATTTGGTGATTGTGGTGATTTGGGGAGGAACTTACGTTGGGAAGCGGATGTTGACCATTAGACCGGCTGGGCAACTGAGGGGGGATTAGCGAGGCTTGAGGGGAATAGGGAATGGAAGAATATTCTTCGAAGCTGAGTGAGTAGAATCTTTCTCATGAAACTTCACTTGAGAAGTGCAAGTTTATGGTAAAATAATCCTCCTTACGTGACATTAGGAAACGTCATTGTCTCCCCCGAGCGCGTATTAGCATCTTGCAAGCACGTATAAGTAATCTGCCTCAACCCTTTCGCCTCCTCAAACGTCCTAAACGACGGATTTCCAATAAGCATCCGAAATCCCTAAAACCATTCATCAGTCCCATATCTCTCCCTCTCTCCCTACCATACAACAAACTCAAAACTCACCGGTCTAAAAGCCACCACCTTACTCGCCTGTGTCAAATCCTGCAGCGGATCCTGCGAATAATAAACCGTCGTCCCCCCATTCGCACCTTCATAATCCACATTTCCTTTCTGCGGCACCCGCTTGTAGGTGTTGTTAAGGGGGTCTTGGAAATAGAGCGAGGCGGTCCAGTAGTTTGAGAAATCGTCG
Source organism: Hymenotorrendiella dingleyae (assembly GCA_003988905.1). NCBI lineage: Eukaryota > Fungi > Ascomycota > Leotiomycetes > Helotiales > Helotiaceae > Hymenotorrendiella > Hymenotorrendiella dingleyae. The sequence goes on from QYAP01000441.1 coordinate 6,324, forward strand.
CTGAATTGGCAGGTTGTGCAGGTGGAGAGGGTGGGGAGGTCGTGGGAGGTTGGGTCCATGGATATGTTGAAGGAATTCTGATGAGGGGTTTAGTGAGGGTTTTAGATTTTGATGGGGGGGGGGGGGATGTACTCCGCCGACGACTTGGTGGACGTGGGAAGACGGTGAGAGGCCGGGGGAGACTAGGGGATCGAGGCGTTCTATGACGAGTTGGGAACACCCTGGATAGTAGGTATGGTGTCAGTGGTACTTTCTGTCATATCTTGGCGATGTGAAATGCTATTTGGGGAAACTTGTGGAAGTTGTTGTCAATGTAGAAGTGTATCTCGAACAGCTTAAGAGCGACGATACTTTACCTACCGAATCGAAGTATCGCATTGGCGGGCGCCAAAAGCACGAAAGCCGCAAGAAATAAAGACTGCATCTTGAATTTTCAACTTCAAAAATTACAAGTGATAATGAGAAGGGACAAAAATGCATCGAAAACACAGGAGGAATCGTAAAGTAAATCCTATCAACTTTCCAGAAAAAGTCCCGCCACAAAGTCAAACTGAATTCCAAATCGAACCCTCACCACAACGTGGCATCAATATCCCCTTCATCCACAAAAGCTGGCTGATATTAAAACCCATATTACCCTGCAGAAAACAAGCCAACCATCACGCGGGTATAAATCATCCCCAGATTGCGAGACACAAAACCTGGGGATTGCCGATGCCGGGCAAATCCTTGGCTATGGCAAAACCACTTGATAAGGATACTACAATCCAATTGGAGAATGTATACATAGGTAGGTATCTTCGTAAAAGGAAATACGGTATTTGCTACGCCACAACGGCTTAAAAATCTACGTTTTGAATTTGCTTAGATTACCTATGTACCTGAGAGATATCTTACGATGCTAGAAGTTGAAGTTACTGTTGAATAGAACTCTAAATGAACACCATAGAGACCGCCTCGTAAGATATCTCTTATTGTTTCTCTGCCTTAGCCAGCCTAGGTAGCTTAGGCTACTTCACGAATGAGTTTCTTTTCCCGGATTTCGTCAACCAGTCAGTGGGTGAATACGACCAACCTTTAGTGCGGCCCCATCTTGGATTCCTTTGTCCCTCTCTAAACATTTTCCAGCTGTCAAATCTCTTGTCACCTCTCTGAACACGATACTGCCCAGCAGGCCAAATTCGTTTTAGATCCTCCAGGATTTCTGAAAGCCCCCTTCGATCACCCTTGGTATCTCTCAAGTACTTTGCGTTATTCAATTGTGCTCTGCCAATCATCCAGCATACCTCTCCAATTGTGTAAAAAGAATTGTGATTGAGCTTTGCACGGATAGTTCCCGTAGTGACGAGTGAGGAGTCGTCCTTAACTATCTCCATAAACAACCCCTTTTCCCAGAATCCGCCGTCACTCCTCCCTGTCAATCCTGGAGCCTCAAGCAATCTTTCTTGGCGCACTTTGGACCTTCTGGCTCGGTTTCTGTTTCTCCTGGCCTTTTTGCCCATATGATTTGGCTGTAGGTATAGCTTTTGAATAGATTCAATCCTTTCGGAGAGTTCTGGATTTCCATGGTGGGGGTCGAGTGCTCCTTGTAACATGGAATATGCTTTGCCAAATTTATTTTTTCTCATTAAGGCATCGGCGGCGATGGTGGCGTAGTTGACAAGTGCATTAAGCCTTCTTTGTTGACATACTTCGGGAGTCGCTTTACGAGAGACTTTGCGGGCTGCGTACGCTGCTTCATAAGCTTCCGGGGTTCTTCCCATCTTAACAGACAGTTGCGATAGGGAAAGCCAAATGTCAATGATAGCATCAACGGCCCCCTCTGGTAACTCGTGGTCTTTTGCATCGTTGCAACTGGGAAACACTCTTGGACATAGCATGAGCTCGGCAATAAAATACTGAGCACGCGCATTGAGGTTATCGTTGTTTCCCGCAAGCTCATCTCCTCGCCGCTTGATTTCCATTGCGGCTTCGGTTATTTCTCCTTCTTTCCAAGGGAGACGAACCCTCGAATCTATCGAAGCGGGGTGGTTCGGTAGCCCTCGTATTACGACCACAGGCTGGAAAAGAGCCTGGGAACCGTGAGCTATGAAGGGCCGAAGACCATATTCGACATTTCCGAATCTTTCCGCAACCACAGTAGCGTTGGGAAAGCTTTTCAGATTAAAGTTCAAAATGATCCTCTCCACGCAACTTTGATATTTCCACCACCCAAAACCCTTCAATCTCAATGGGGAGTTCATTGCATTCATGAGCTGGAATAGCGTTGTCAAGTAGCTGCCAGGTATCACAGCGTATGTTACGTGGTTCCTAATTTTCGGAATAGTGTTGCCGCACACCCTTTTCCACCAGTCGAAATCAAAGTCGAGCAGTTTTCCCTTTATATCCGACATCAAAATAGGCCTAGTTCGGCGAGGCTGCGGAAATATCCTGATCATGAGAATTGGATCTGGGATGACTGCATTATATTTCATAGGTATAACCTTGCTGGCATAACCTTTCAAAAAGTCCGTGGCTCGATACCTGCTGGAGTAAAGTGGTTGGTCTCTGCAGAGAATCTGAACGAATTCGTTCTTCCGGTGATAGAAGCCCAATGTATCCGCCGAGAGCCTCTTATTGACCCTGAATAGTCCGGTGTTTATCTTCCACGTTGGACCAGGAAATGAAGGCCATTGTCGTTTCGGCAGCCCGATTAATTCCTCCGAATCTTCGATGAAGGCTGTGTTTTTTACTAAAAGACATTCCTCCCAGATTTGGTCTTTGAGTTCTTGCGGTAAGAACTCAAGATAGTTGGTCATGATGTTTGGGTGAGTACTTTGTGTTAGGTATGTTGAAGTGCGGTTTGGTTTCGGATGAGAGAATAATGAAGAAGAAAGTTGGACCAGGCGTAAGGGTTGGTTTATGTAGGCTGAGAGGTGTAGAATTATTCCTGGTTTGTTATTAATGACGCTGTTTGTTTGTTTGTTTTATTATTAACGTCCAGAGAATCAAAGATTCAGAGCTCCCAGAGGCTACGGGGACGTGTTGATCCTGGGGGATTATGTACAAGCATCCTCCTCAGTCATAAAAACCTCCTACAAGGTGAAAAATACATTCCGGAAGCCAGGGTCCCTCCTCCCTCGGTGTTGTGATATTGGTGGCATCAAGTGATATCAAAGCCTCTTTAGAGAACTACCACTAAGACGTACCACCAAAACTACCACTCAGTGCTACCCATACACAGTATCTAAACCCTAACCCGCCGTTCTATAAGCAGGTACCCAATAACTCAAGCAATTAAGCTAGCCCATAAGGGCGTTGAATACTTCCCTCCTAATCCGATTAAGGTGGGGGCATGATTTTCAGAAACCCCAAGGCCGTATCTCGTTAACCCATTCCAGTTCCATATATAAATATAATAGTTCTTAAAAACGAGTATTGGATTAATCCGAGTATCGTAACAAATGGGCCAGGGCAAGTGATCCACTCCAGTTCCGTTCCAAGGAGTAGTTCTTGATAAGTGGGCCTATAGGGTCGACGAGCCCTGATCCACACATACACACACAGAGCCCAATTCCCGTAAATCCAAAAATAACCGGCCCTCCAGGGCATCCGGGAATGCCCCCAGAATCGTACAGCTGGCTGTGGTTGTCTGACCCCTCCTTATTCCTGGCCACCCCCTTTCAAACGAATTACTATACCCTTTCCGTCCACCATCCCAAGGCCTCCTAGCCGGCTACTAGAAGCCGCATACAACATTGGCTAAAATCTTCGAGATCAAGGGCGTATAGTCGAAAAGGCATCGTTTAAGAGAGAGAGTATATAGTTGTAAAATAAGGGAAAAAGGATCGATCGTTTTTGATAGGATTCGAGTATGTGTACAATCTGGCGTATAGAAAGCTCGTCTTTCGAGACGGTCGGTTCGAGGAATCGATTCGTCGATACGAGGGATCTCTTTAGCTCTGGAATAGTATTGCAAATGAATGCTCAACTCCAGGTTCGTAGCCGCCGCCGACGTACAGGCAGAGATTTCGTCTTTGGCGACCGTTATTAATGACGCGTGAATAACTTCAGTAAATTGGCGGTTATTATTTTGGTGTTGAACTCTGAATCATAATAGTGAATCTACCCAAAAAATTCTACCGGTAAGTGTCTCCACAACTTTTTTACCCTCAATATAGCTACCTAATACCGTGCTGGCTAAGAGCACGCTGCATGCTAGCGAGGGGGGGTGGCCACGTGACTCAGGGGTATAAACAACCCTGGAAGCTGGATGTATCAATGGTAATATTCTCGTGAGACTCGAATAAATTTCTCTTCCTCTCTTATTTTAGTTTCATCGAACCCTCTTCCAAATCCACGTTCCCTTCTGAATTAGTATTCATACTCATAACAAAGTAGCCCTGACTGGGTATCTATAATCTCCTCGACTGTGACTGCCGGAGCAAGTTCCCCCATATCTAGGTGATCTTGCAGTACAGCCTCCTGGTTACTGTACTGCACCCTCTCCCCATTGTACTCGCGACGTCGCCCAGGCTTCGCAAGCTGCCAAATCGACCACAGGCGATCCAGTTGGGCATGGTGCAAGAAGAAAACCGGATCTATAGAAAAAGACGATTCAATCAGTCAAGAACATAGGGGAGAGCAAGATAGCACACTCACCATTAGGTGCTGTTTCGACCAAAAAGTCACCAAGCACACCATGCGGCATCGCCAGGTGCGGCCCGTCTTCCATGCCGAGATTGAAGGATTCATACTGTGGTAGAGCCATCACGGCGGCAATGGCATTTTCAGACACGCGGCTGCTGTAGTACTTAGCCATGTCTGCCGGCGCCTGGAAACCGCGCGAAAGGCAATGCGGCTTCACTTTGCTGGCGTAGTAGTGTAACGAGAGGTTGGCAAACGGACCCTCCGTGACACAGTGAGCCGCGTTGACGGTAAGTGGGCCCGCAGTGTTGCCGTCGCCGCCAAAACCCGTGACGGGATCCCAGATAGGGGCACGAGCCAGGTCGTGCACATAGAGCTGCCAGTCGAAGAAACTACTACTTCATCAGCACGGAAATAGGGGGGAAGGGGGGAAATAAACAAACGGGCCACTTACGCGAGGGAGCCAGAGTAGCCGCACGCGCGGTGAAGCTGAGCTTCGTACACATGAAGAAAGTAGCGATGCCAGGCGAGGAAAGGTGCACTATGATGCGCTGGAGAGATGTAAGCTTCGATCTTCTTACTATTTGCTCTTCTCCGACCTACGTCGTCGTCCTCGGTGCCAGTCTTCAACTTACCTTTCTTGCCTGCAGTCATATGGATCCACGGGAAATCTTCGAAAAGCGTATGGTTGAGGCCTAAGACAGACGGGGTCTTGCTCAAACACACGACGGCATCCAGGTACGCTTGCTTTTCACCAGAGTTCAACGCATTCCATTCGCGACGGATCGATGGATTTTGGCACAATATGGGCAGGCTTGCCGACTATTTAGTCGCCGGACTGTGTATGTACATAAATACGGCAGCGACGACAGTGCCGGTTCCAACTATTGTGAGGCAGAGGAGTATCAATACTAGCCGTGAACACCATTGCGGCGACCGTGCAACATCATATTCGTCGGGATCTACGCCTATAAATGTCTTTTCATCGGCGTTCACCTCCACATCGTCCTCTGAGGGGGCGAGGAGGGGAAGTGTTTGATCAGACGTCGTCATGGCCATTGCCCAAAACCATCGATGGGAGAGGGAAGCGGAGAGGGAAAATGATGATTCAGTAGGGTTATTGCTTGTGTCTTAACCCAACATCTCCCTCAAGAAAATCCGAGAAGCGGGGCTATTCTCCATACAGAGGGGTGACAGCTCGGCTTGGACGAAATGTTAAAGCTTTACGCCGTTGAGAACGTTTTCCCCCTGTTTTCATAGCAAAATGACCTTCTCGGGGTGGGTCATCCAACCGGAGCTGTCACCCCTCTGTACAACTGCAAGTGAGTTGGTGAGACCTGCTTCCTCCCTCCTTATCTTCCCTGTGCCTTGTACGCTTGTTGGTTCAACCTAGCGATTTTATATTCACCTGAATAAACTAAATCGATGTAATTTGTAAATTGTAATAAACAAAAGGGCTGTCATGACGAATTTGTAATAAAGTCCACACGTGATCATAAACTAAACCTAAAACAGTTAGCGTAGCAAAATATCTTGCCACGCACTTCGTAAATTGCAGCTTAATTATCGACTACAACTACAAAAATATCTCCCGACGCGTTCCAGATGATGGCAGACGCCAATAATAGGAAGCGTAAGGTAACCGGCCGCCTAACCTACGATAACATCAATTCAGAGTTCGATAAAATGCACGCGCATTACGGAGAGCTGGTACAACTCAATGGACGGATGAGGACATATTAGACCTGGAAAGAAGCTTTTGAGGATTCAGCAATACATGGGGATGAATGAGGGTGTTGTTTTTGACCCTCTTATTAAGGAATAATCGAGGAAACTGGGAATAACCTCAATATTAAATTCAGGTTTATGACAAGCGAAATTAAGTTGCTAACGAATAAACTATCGCGACTTTCTGACGAATAAAGTGAACGTATCATAAAAAAATCTCTAGTTCAACCCCTGAAGCGAGAAACGCACGGGCCGATGCAACTCAGCAGCTCGTTGGATAGCATGTCATCTCCCTTTCCCTTTATCTCTATTCTTCTAGACAACCCTTTCGATCTTGTAAAATTCTACCACCTACAGAGCGTTCCAACTTGCAAACGCAGTGACGTCTAGGATTGTCGAACTCGCTCAATCAATCTTGTCAAACACGCAAAAGATTGATGAGTATCTCACCACCAACTCATCACCATCGCCATCCTTTCAAGAGGATGGCCCCGTGAAGCTGGATCTATCTGCGGAACTTGAAGGTGCCCGCGGTGCTGTCCGCAATGCGACTGCCGAGCTGCAAGCGTTGATACAAGGCCCAGATGAACTTCTTCGGCCTATTGTTTGTATCCTTCTATATCCCTGAACCAACCTGTCAAACTGACTTCCTCGTAGTTGAACGCCACAAGCCTCGAGGCTATTTCCCGCTATGATATGGCTCGCAAAGTGCCCATTGGTGGCACGATTACCTTTAATGAACTTGCCGTACAATGCGGTCTCTACGAACCAGATGTTCGCCGTATTGTGCGCTTTGCCATTGCACACCACTATGTCTTTTGCGAGCCACACAAAGGTGTCGTCGCTCACAGTGCAGCTTCTCGAAGACTGTTTGACGATCAAGGTGCCCGGGATGGACTAGGTGTGATGTTCGATGATTGCTACCAGAGCTTTGGACATGTTGGTTTACTCTCTCGCTACCTCTTCACCCAAGTACGTTGCCTGAAATAGCTCACTAATAACACGCAGACGGTGGAAGCCATGGAACGGTACAAGGATCAAGAGCCAGCGAACACAGTAAGCCTTTCCTTTTCTGCGACCCTTGGTTGGTACTTGGTTCTAAAATTTCATCTAGGGCTGGGCTCTAGCCCATGATGGCCAATCACTCTTTGAGACTTTTGGCAAAGTACCAGCGAAAGCCAAGCGCTTCGCTGGCTCGATGGCATCTTTCACAAACTCGCTCTTTATGTCGCCTTCTCACCTCGCCAACAACTTTGCCTGGGACACCCTGGGTGAAGCAACTGTTGTCGATCTCGGTGGCTCCCACGGCGAGCTTTGTATTGCCCTGGCTACCCCTAACCCTGCCTTGCGTTTTGTAGTGCAAGAGTTACCCCGAATGGTACAGAGCGTTGATCATACTGCCATACCTTCCGATATCGCTCCACGCATCGAGTTTATGGAGCATGACTTCTTCACTCCCCAGCCTGTCTCTGCCTCTGTCTATATCTTCCGCCAGATTTTCCACAATTGGTCCGATTCCAACGTTATCAAGGTACTGCGTTCGTTAGTACAGGCCTTGAAGCCAGGCGCGAGGATCCTTGTGCAGGACCTTCTCCTACCAGAGCCTGGCACGATGTCCCTAATGCAGGAACGGCAAATCAGGTGAGTGTCGCATTTTGAACCTACCTAGCAACGATTGAATGGAGGCTTACTCTATGCGATGAATGTTCCTAGGGCTATGGATATGCTAATGCTCTCAATCTGTAACTCGAGAGAGCGCGATGAACAGGATTGGCGTCAGGTATTCCAGGAAGCAGATCCACGTTTCAAAGTTCAGCGGGTTTTCACGCCCAAGGGATCCGCGCTAGGACTGATTGATGTTGCTTGGGAGGGCGAAGAGTGAGAGCTTACTTGGAAGTTACCTCCTGCTCAAATGAAATCGAGTTCATCGTAGTAAATGGCAAATTAGTTTTCCATAAGAAATAGACTTGAGCTCCTACGTCTATAATCGATTCGCATTCTGCCTCTGTCAGACATCCCAACTCGAATTTTGCCAACATCTTCAGCGCCATAAGCACCGTCTTGGTTACCCATCCTTCAGAGTAGTATCGATTCCCGCCGATGAGGATCCTTGCCCCTGTCATTGGATTTTTCCAACACTGAAGTTGGTTGTTAGCCACCTACTTCCTTATCGTTGGTCAAAGATATTTAGGTCTACCAACATTGTATCACTTCGCAGGAACGACGTAGTATGGTAAATCCTGGCCGTCCGGTACTACTCAGGACTACATTCAATTATAGATTCAGCTGGCAACTAATTGGATGTGTAACTGTTATGGTGCTGACCGATGCACGTCACGATTCAAGCATTAGGGACCACAAAGCTTCTCCTTTCGACATCCAACACGGCTATACGCGCATATGCAAAGCATATAGACACGCATTTGCGAACGATCAGCATCCAGATTGCATACCGATAACTTCATACACCGGGGTGACAACTCATTCCCAGGCTGTGACTCGCAAACACTACCAACATTGCCACCCTACCTCCTTCTCACACCGACTTTTTCTGCTTACACGCAGTGTAGGGAATAGTGTAGTTTCCGTATATGGAGCTCCGTATCGACTTCCGGAAACGTACGGCCGTTTATATAAATTTTCCTACACGGTGTGAGAATTAGGCACACTAAACGTACACGGAGCGCCGTATACGGAAAACTATCCCGATACTAAGCCGGAGATCGGTCCGGCCTCCGAATACCGGCCCGGCCCCGATTTTACCGAATACCGATATTTTTTTTGATCCAAAAAATTAATAAATAAGAAAATGGCTTTACCCTTAGACCAAATAATAAGCTACCCAAAAAGGGACTATTATTGGATGGAAATCTAGCATGCTACTTAACTACTTAACGGCCATAGACCTAGAAACTAGCCCTTATTTAGTGTACCGTATACGGCCGTTTAAGAGGCTCACACTAAACGTATGGCCGTTTAGGCCTCCTGCTTTCACACGGTGTAGAAAAGGCTCAAACGACACGATACGTCTTTAGTGTCGTATACGGAAAAAATACGGATATTATCCCCTACACTGCTTACACGTAACACTTGACTATAGCTTTGTATTACTTTTCTCCCAGCCTGGGGAGGGAATGGTTAATTTCCGAACTTTCGGGCCGAAAAGGGGTAAAAAGGGGGGGCGGAAGCTTAAGCGAGCACTTCCGAACTGATTCCGAACTGAAGCCCACCATCCTAACCTAGCCTGCCTAACTAGAGCATTCCTTCTCGCTTAATCTGCCTTACTTTCCGATTCCTCTTCTTCTAGCCAGAGCCTACCTAAGGATCCTATTCCTCCTAGCCAGCCTAATACCTTATTTAGGCTGGGAGGGGAGGATGAAAACACTGATTGAAGCTTGCCTTCTTTTAACTTTGATTTTAGGAGGGGGGGGGGGAACCGTGGAAAAAGGGCATCCATTTGCCGAGGTCTAAATGCGGCCTTCTGATTGGCCGGTGAAATTCGGACGCATCACCCCATCAAATTTTGAGAGCAGCGAACCGACCCTCCTACAATGCGCCACCCATGAAATTCTGAATAAATATATACACTTATACTCTGCAATTAAAGCTATCGTGATCAATTTAAAGCATCCAAATCGACCGTTTGTTGGTGGCTGCGCAGGGCATAGTAGTCAAATCGGTCAAATGCAGGCAGCAGGCGCATCGATGGAAGCTCGAGCCACCTGTCAAACCTCCTCAGGAGCCGCATCAACACGTGCTTCTCCCCCTCTTGCATTCAGGACTATACGCTCTACCCACCACCCTACCACCTCTACAACCAACCTCTGTGCTACCAAATTATATCAAAAGATTCCCCTGGGGGTGGGGGTGCGGGGGCTGGCCCCCGATAGAATTAAATGATCAAAGAAAGATCGCAAAATTAGAAACTATGTCTAAATATGCTTCTGCGCGCATTAACCACCACTTATACGCCACCAAAAGACTCCCCTGGGGGCGAGGTTTTTCTGGGATAGGACGGAAAGGGAGGAAACTTGCCTTCACCGTAAGAAGCCTTCCTGAGGAACGAAGGAGGGCTTCTGAAGGTAGAAGGCAAGGTTCCCCCTTTCTGGCCCCCAGAAACACCTCGTTTTTCCACCTATATATACTTATTTGTTTTTCAAATAACTGCCATACCAAATAAATAAGCAGCTCAAACCTGCTTATTTAAACTTATTTGTGACGCAACACACCTAAACCTACATAATAACACCCATTACTTGCATCTACCCACACTTACACCCACACTTACACCTATATCTGCACCAGGACTTGCACCCATTCCCTGCATCTATCCACACTTGCACCTGCACACACTTGCAGTTACATTTGCAGTTACAATTAGTATGATAATTAGTGTTGTCACTGTTGTGGTTGTAGTTGTAGTGGTAGTAGTAGTTGCAGTTGCAGTTACAGTGAAATTGCAGCTGGTGTTAGCGGAAGTGTAATACAGGTTGTTGCTGTTGTTGTTGTTCCTAATTCGGAACTAATTAGGAACAACAACAACAGCAACAACCTTGTCTGTCATTACACGTAGCAACAATACATTGGGACTTCAAAGTACTATAAAAATACCAGAACTCAATTCATAGGCACTGTTGTAGTGAAATTTTGGATAAGGAGTAAATCATCCGCTGTCTGAGATTAGGATTTTGGTCAACGCAGGGTTGCAGATCAGTGGCTAGCTAGCTTTTTGGGGGCAGTTATTGCTTTACAGCAATTCTTTCTTGGCATGCAATTTACATGGAGGATTAAAGCATTTGCAAGTGGCAATTCCGTGAGCGGGAAATATCATAAGATCGAAATGACAAGAAATGTTGGAACTTGGCAGATAACTACACGATCGCTTATTGGATGTTGATAGAAGGAATTCTGGGCATCGAGGTGGGATTAGAGCAAATACTTTGTACAACAATTCCACCGTTGTATGGTGCGTAGAAATGCGGGCGGTTCAGAGTCCTCACCGATACTTCGCCAGGCACTGCAGATTTGTAGCTGCGCCGCGAAGGAACAGTTGGAGTCCAACAGAAAGCAACGCTAGTAGTTTCTTGTGGGCAATACTTGGCATCTGTGCAACAATGGCTAATTGGGAACTTGCAGCTAGGCTGCCGAGGAGGAGTAAAGCTGACACTTGAAGGAATGGAATCTGTTCGTGGACATTATTTTTAAGGTCTCTCGGTCAATTACTGGCGCTTACTGTAACGATTCCTGATAACGGTCCCACTTTTAGAGGTCCGTACGTGACAACATATAGCCTTCTTGTTTAGTAAAACCTAGATAGCTTCCTACAACACAATCCACGACTGCATGCATTCTGCCCCACTTCTACGCTCCCGCACGTTTCTATTCCCCTTCGCCCTTATTCTCGTTGTTCTCCCACTCTTAGCTACGAAAATTGATTTTCAATTGCTGATACACGCTTCATCCATGCACATTTGTATCTGATCTATGATAGTACTACTGCACTCACAGACCTCTTTTACGCTCACTGAATTTTATCAAAATTTCGACCGACTCCGTCATCTGATTAATCAACCAAGATGTCATCGCAAGATCCAGCGTCCGTGATCGCTGTTGGTGCTGTGATGCCCTCACTCGGCATAATCGCCGTATCTTTACGTTTCTACTGCCGTCGACAAATGAAAAACCCTTTACTAGTGGACGACTGGATTCTCGTTCCAGCTTTACTGCTCATCATCGGAATGGGTGCAAGCTTGATAGCCGGGGTTCACCTCCATGCTTTGGGTTATCCAACTCCTTTCACTGGAGATCCCAACGACCCCACAGCGGCTTTGATGGAGACAAATCCATCAATCAGAATCACATCCCAAGTTGAATGGGCTCTCCAGATGATGCAAGTCCTTGAACTTGGCTGTATCAAGCTTAGTTTTGCCTTCTTCTACCGTCGCATCTTCGTCAAAGGAACTTCAAGCTATTTCAATCTTCTCACCTGGGCAACGATCGCCTTGATCACAGCCTGGATGGCTGCTTTCTTTTTTGCATTACTCCTCTCCTGCAAGGCTTATTCCCGCGAGTGGTCAGCTTGGTGGGGGTCTGTAATGGACTTAACTACTAAGTGCGTCAAAACCGAGGAGATGGAGACAGCTCTTGTGGTCACCGATTTCCTGACTGATGCCTTGATTATACTGCTCCCAATTCCAAATGTTTGTATTCTTGCCGCCAATGAAGTAAAATTTGCTAACAAATTTCTAGATCTGGGCGCTGCATATGCCACTTAGGCGGAAGATTGCCGTTACTGGGGTTTTTGCCTTGGGTATTGTGTACGTTACTCATTCCTTGAAACTTCCTGTTATCGATGTGTTCTAACTCAATTATTAGAGCCGTGGCCGCTTCAGTTGTTCGAATGAAGTTCTTCCTCGACGTTATAGCATATGGATTCAACCCGCACGACGATGAGGACTTGGCAATTACCAGAAATCTCTACTGGTCGATGGTCGAGTCTGGACTCGGTCTTCTGGCAGTCTGCCTTCCAACCCTCCAATATCTCTTCAGCGCAAAGAATTCGGGCTGGCTCAATAGCGTTCGCAGCATGTTCTCCCTCCACTCGCAAAACTCAAAGATGTCTGATATAGGGTCCAAAATGTTCAAGCAAGGTGGGAGCGAGGACTACAGGAATATTGGCGAAGGTTCGACCGGCCACTTGAACACTGAGGCATACGCCTTGGAAGAACGATCTCAAGTCGCTCATAAAAGCCACTCCAACGTAGCAAGTAGTGTTGAAATTATGGAGGTGTAAGTATACGGTAATGTGTTGATCGCTAAGGAACTCAAGATAGTGTTATGAGAAAATGCGATATAATTTGAATCGTAGTCAGTTGATGATAAAAAGCGGTGTGTACTAGGAATAAATACATTTTTCGTCACCTACAGCACGGGTGAAACCAGCCCCAATATGACTAATACCTATGACATGCGTACCCACCTAGGCAGATATATATACCTTTACCGTGACCCCACTTGTTGAAACTTCGCTTTAGACGCCTCAACCACCAAAATGCGTTCCCGTTCCCCTTCAGTCGACAATAACCATGAACACAACGTTGTTTTCGACGACCTCGAATTCGGAGAGAAATTGAACTCGAATTCAATTTCGACGTTGTTACACAGGGTTGCAACTCGCATTTCCTGCCTTCTGATTGCCCTTCTTCCATCTTTCGTCCAACATTTCTTCCTCAATCGCCCAATCTCCACACCCTCAGCAGTCGATCACAATGGCAACCGTAGCGATGAACTCATTTACCTGACAGGTATTCGCGGACTCGCCTGCGCCATCGTTTTTATTTATCACTGGACTCACGGTACCTACAAAAATACTATGGACTACGCATATGGAGATATTGCTAGCAATAGCAATGAGTCTCCGACCGTCCAGCATCACCGTCATATCTTGCAACTCCCGCTGCTTCGTCTTGTCTATGCAGCCGAGGCTATGGTCGCCATATTCTTTCTCCTTTCTGGCTACGTCCTCTCTTACCGCCCAATTCAGCAAATGCATATGCGCACACCTATTAAAACCCTCTCTACCCTCGCCTTCCGCCGTGCACCACGTCTCTACCTTCCTGCCATAGCTGCCACCTTCCTCGCTTTCGTCCTCCTGATTACAGGCGCGATTCGCCCCCCAAAAGTAACCACTCCCTCTGCCTTTGGTCCATCTTTCGGTACACTTCTGCTCTTTTCCCGCAGACTTTTCCTTGATGGCATCTGGACCTGGGAAACCCGTCCCGATTACGGCTGGTCTTTACATCCCCACCTCTGGACCGTTCCTACAGAGTGGCGCTGTAGCATGTCGCTCTTTGTATTCCTCCTCTCCACTGCAAATTGCACGTCACTTGTTCGTCTCTTTCTAGACGCCAGTGTCGCTGTATGGTGTTTGGTGGCAGGCCGCTGGGATGTCTCCCTATTTGTTGCTGGTGCAGGGTTTGCCGAGCTGCGAGTACGAAGGAAGATGCAGGATCGTCTGAGGACTCGGAATACTCGGCGCGAACTTATGTGGTCCTGGTTCCGTACTGTTGTATTCAGTTCATTGCTCTTGCTGGGCTTGTTACTCGCCGGATACCCCTCTAAACCGCCGGCATTGAGCGCTCCTCTATATGGCCCAATAGCGGCTTTGGCAGACAGAAATCCGGAAGCGAGGCGTGTTGTTTATGCTTTGGCGGCTATGATGATAATGGAAGGTTTAGAGCAACTACCAAGGGTCCAGAGGCTGTTTAGAAACCGCGTCGCGCTGTACTTTGGGTGCATTTCATTTTCCCTATATCTCGTGCACGGCCTGTTGATTAGGGCTGTAGGGGGGCGGATTTTGAATGCAGTGTGGAATACTGAAGCAATGAAAAAATGGGGGTATGATACTAAATTTGCACTCGCGAGTGCTTTATTCGCCCCAATTGTATTATGGGGGGCGGATTTGTTTGAACGTGGGATAGAGAGACCTTTGGTTGCATGGATAAGGGGTTTATAGATTCAAGTGGCTCCTTATGGCATTAATCCCGTAATCCTTGATCTGCTGTGAAGGAACTTATATCTGGCTCAGAATGATCTCAGGTCAGGCTCAATGATGGATGTTACCCCTGCATATCAGTACATCTAGCAAGAATTCAGTTTGGTTTCGGGATGCTACCGTATTAATTGGGTTATAAGCCCATTATCTCCCAGTTTTAGTCCTGTTGTATTAGAACTATAAGAGAGAACAAAGATCAGAATAAGAGAGCTAATTAGCGATAAGTGCGCCTCTCCCGTTTTAGCTTTAATTCACTATAATAATCTAGTATAATAAGCCATAAGCGAGGGGGAAAGGGGTGGGCTTATACACCAATTAATACGGTATAACGATTTCCTGGCTTCCAAGAAGACGCGGACGCTATATCGATTTCTCGAACCGTAAAAGGATTACGAGCAAACTATGACAAAATGTAGCTCTAAGCTACTTCTGTGGAAACCCAAAAGTCGACAATATTGTGGCGGGGCTGGCGCCACGCACGTGCAGCGGGGTAGCAAGGGGGCTTGATCAGGTGATTCGAGAGTCAGGTGACCGACCTCCTCGGTATATAGTTTCCTTCTTTTTGAATCTTAGAAAATCATCGACGCATTTCACAATAAACACACATATATTTCAACACGAGAACATTACAATTCAGTGATTCCTTTACCCCCCTCCTCTCCTCTCTACGAGGCTTCACTTATTCAATTAACTACATGCATTCTCACCCTCTTTTATCCTCCTCGTGATTCCTGATCACTTCACGTTCCTGCCTCTTATGGTTTGGTGTTGCTTCGCTCAGGAGCTTTCCCCTCCAAAATATCCTCAAAACCAAATCAACCACCTTTGATAAACATAAACAATGCATCCGGTTTTTGTCCTTGCCCAAAAAGCTGACACTATAACTCGTCGTCTAACAGTAAAGCGAGCTTAGATTCTTCTAACTTTTATCTTTCCTCTCTTCGTCTCAAAGGTTCAAGACATAGCCGAATATGATCGAGGGGAACGGTTGAGTTAGTCGAGGGACTTTCCACAGTACCTCCTGGGCGAAAAATTATCTTGCGTACAGAGAAACAATTCAGTACTTTCATATCTGTAACGGAGTCTTAAAGGTCCTATTGCGACATTTTTATGAGAACTGGATCGAGAGCATGACGTTCGGCAAAGAAGTTCGACTGGTCTATCTTATTCCATTTCGTTCTCTTAATCCCATTCCAACATCAGCTATCATCCTGAAACTCATGTGTGAGAGAAAGCCTTACTATCCCCCAAGACCCAAACTAAACAATCAATACCGTCTCCTCCTTCGCACCGCCAAACAACCCCTCTCCCACAGGTACGCTCTCAACTACACTTCCAAACCCATGATTACTCCCAAAGACTCTATGCGGTCTCAACGAAACCCCAACCCTTTCAAAAACCCCCAGCCCAGCCTCATCCTCTTTCCCCCTTCTTTGCAGCACAAGGTAAAAAAGCTCCTGGACCCAAGCGCCATAATCCACGGTACCCACCAGCAAAAAGGAAACCGGGACATCCAAATCCATACCCCCATCATCACAGACAAACGTGCGAACCTCACCATCCTTGGTTACCGAATAACTCTTTTTGTCAGTAGCACCCGCTATGAAAGGGTCACCACTAGGCTTGACTTCGACACGAAGGCCATGGACCACTTGTCCTTTTACAACAAGTCTCCCGGATTTGACTTTCCCGAACGGATCAATCGTGCTGAGAATCGTGGAAGCTTCAAGAACGTCAATAGAGCTATCGAACTTACGCAGAGGCGTGATATTCACCGGGCCTTCCACAGATGCCCAACTCCAGCTCGGAGCACGCCACGCGTTGGGTCGTCGGTACACCGTATCTTTATCCCTCTCATCGCGATACATGTCATCCTCAACGGCCCAGATGAGAGATTGGGGGAGGTTCCAACGCCAGAGACCTGCAAGGTATTGATCTGGTTGGGCTGCGTCTGTCATATGTTGGAACATGACGTTATATTGTCTGGCTAGCCCAGAAAGAGAGGGAAGCCTGTCCTCATCATAGCCCAGCTGTCGTTCCGTTGCCATCTGGATGATTTCGCACCATTTCTGGTGGAGTTCACTGAGGGACATCTTGCCGAATCGCTCTGGTCTTCGCATACGACGATTGCTGGGTTCGTCGTCGGGCTCGATGATCTTAGAACCGTGTCCGCATTCGCAGTGTCGCCACTCATTGCACTCCCAAATCAGCTCATCAGATGTGTAGCGCAGAATGCGATTCGAGAGCAAGCCTTCCTGTAGACACCAAGCTCTACATGACATTGGTTCTGGGTCGTCCGCAGCACGATTTACATATTGGTAGTTATCGTGGCGGCGAGCGAGTTCATGGCGAGCATAAACTGTTTTCCCGTCTTTGTATGGTATCTCCTTGGCGGGCGCACCAAACCTCTGATGATTAAAGATTCCTCGCGAGGTTCCAGAGGAATTATCACCAGAAATCGTCAGATGAGCGTTAGAATAGACATCGCACATCTTAGTACTTTCCATAATCCAGTCATCTGTATCGCCTTGTATAATACAAAGAGCGTCGATCCAGAGATATTTCAAGCCCAGACGACGAGTTATCGTAACAGCATCCTGAAGAGTCTGAGGTAATGACAAAAACTCGATACACTGTTTGTGCATTTCAAAGGTTTCCGCCGTGGTCTTGAGCACGTTGTTGAATTTCGGATCGCCCCAGCAGTAGCTTAGCGCAACGTATTTTCCTGGTTGACCTCGAGTTATGTAAAGGAAAGGGTCTTGCCCACCTTCTGTACCGACATCGATAACCCTCGTTGGCATGGCCGAAGGCGTTGCAGACTGACATGAATGAGACTGGATACACTCTTGAAGCCAAGAACTCGCAAGCTGTGAACAGGCGTCGAAAGAGGAACTGCTAGATACAAGCTTTGCAGTGCCAATAGTTCGCGGTATGGAAGTATCTACGACGTACGACTCTGAAATATGCGTTAGTCAAATTTCCAATTAACTGAAAAAGGCGAAAGAAAGAAATCTACGAGGAGTACCTTCGCCTTGTTGTACAAATGCCTCGACATGTACTTCGCTCCAGAAAATCTGCAATGGTTTTCCAACGGCAAATCGAAGCTGAACAGCTCTACTTTTGTCTTTCTCATTCCAATTTGTCTTGTAAGATGACAGGACACGCCATACTAGCTGGCATTCAGGGCATGGTGGAGATTCCGTCCGAGTGGAACTCTTGATTAGTTCTGCGATGTCCACAAAATGAACAGCTCTCTGACCAATTTGTGTGTTCGATAGAGAGTCGGGTTCCAAATTTTCGCAGACCGTACACTTAGCCATCATGCGGATCTGAGTGCTGTCAAAATATATGTTTTATGAGTTTCCGGTAGAGTTGAGCTGAATATGATACCTAGGTACTTAAATCCCTGCACAATCTGACGCTTAGGTAAGCATTCTCACCGACAGCTGCAATAGAAGCCGTCGTTATGAGGCTGGGATTGGACTGCGGAAGAATCCTTCTGTATCCCAGTTCAAATGGTTGGGAATGAGGACGTCTGTTTATACGAAGGAAGGCACATGTCTCCTCGTCCCACTTCCCCATTATGACAGCGGCAAGTAGACAAGAGGAGCTCAAATATAAGTAAATAGAGCATTTGGAACGAAGTAAAGTTTTATGTGTATGCAGCATAAATTGTCATAAATATCATCGCATCATTGCTCATCACTTTCGGACCGCATTGAAAACCCAGAGCCCTGCTGAGGGCAAGAGTCGTTCATTCAACCAAATCGCAGGGAACTAACTGCCTTAACCCCATCGCTCCTTTTGGTCATTAGTAGGCTGAGCTCCTGCCTGGAGGAGAATGTCTCCTGGTGGTGGAACTTCATGCACTTCCTGCAGAACATGATGGTTGACATCTTGTCTGCCCTCGGCCTCCTTGAGCACCTCTTGCAGCAGTTGTATGCTCCGAGGAACGTTTCTTACTTTGCCAGATAAAATATCAGCCGCTGGCAGTCTCTCTCCGTAGAATCTTGCATTCTCGTCGTTGCGCTCAATGACGATACTGCCGTCGATTTGCACACCAGCATAAAGACCTCGACTCTTCAAGTACGTGTAGACAGGCTTGCGCTTTTGCTCGCCCGAAAGGTCGTACTCGCCAATGCCACCTACGCCAACTGGTCCAGCTACAACAGAGATCTCGCCTCCCAGAGACAAACGGACCTTTTTAAAGGCTGCCAGTGCGCCCGGGGTGTTGATGACGAGAACACAATCGTAAATGTCAACACCAGCCATGAATCCTACACCGGCCGTATGGATCAAAAGACCAGACGGTGGCGACCAACTGCCATCAGGTAGACGCGAGACGAGCACGCCAGAACCGCCAGCCCCTGATACCCACATACCCGCGCGCATTGTCGTGAAAATAGCCAAGCCGACGGCATTCTGAATGACCTTCTGTGGAATCTTAACGAGGACTTTTGGTTTTCCTTTGGGGCCGTCTTTCGGTGCTTTTGGATCGGGTGGGGCTTCGGAGTAAAATCCATCTTCTTTTCGGCGGTTCTCTATAAGCCTTGGTTCGATCAACAGTTAGGTGAACATAATGAAAATATACATACTGCAGAAGGACTTTAGAATACGCGCGCATTTGTCGCTTTCCTTGTCCAGACTTTGGGGCCAGAAAGCCTCAGAACCAATTTTGTTGGTCAACTTGTTGACTGGAACCCCAAGTTTCTCGAAGCCATTCCACAACTTGTCAAATCCTGCCTTGCTCGTGTTTCTTGTCTTATCCCAAGTGGACAACTTCCCGTGGGCAGCAGAGTCGGCATGTTGAGCTGTGCTTGTGCCTGCTGCTCCTGCTGCGCCTGCTGTAGGGTAGGTCGCTTCTGCGGGGTAGGTAGGAGGTGCATCGTACTGGTTTTGCGCTGGCGTCCAGGTCGTTGGGTGATACTCCTGATATTGCGGAGCGTGATGCTCATCATATTGCTGGTGGTTTGGGGGAGGTCCCGCAGGAGGAGGTGGGTAATATTCACCCTCTCCTGTGGGTCGAGGAGGTTGTTGAGGTGGAGGAGGGTATTCTGGAGGAGCTTGGTTTCCAGGAGCAGATGGAACCGGAACAGGAGGATATTGGGATTGACCGCCTGCCTGTGGTGTGGAATTCTGATTCAGCCCTGTTTTCTCAGGGGGGTATTCGTTGGAAGAAGACATTGCGCGGTATATGTGCTGTGGTTGAATCGCTGCCAGTGAAGTTGTTGTGTTGGAGATGTAGAGGTTGCGAAGGGGGTGTAAGATGTACCGTAGTAGAAGAGAAAAGTGGCTGCCAACTTTGACGAATCTGGTCTTATAGGCAATTCCCTGCCACCAATTCCTGCCTTTAACTTACCGTGGCGAGTACTTTCGTTGCTGCGGTCGCGATGATACGCGTTAAGAGGGGTTTGCCCGCGACTGAAAACTGCTCAGGTGGTAGGCTGTGGGGCACAGTTTATGGATTGCTTGGCGTCGATGACGTATGCCGGAAGCCGGAAATCTCCCGGTCCTTTCTTCCCAGCCCAGCTGAACCACGGCTCATCTCAGGATGGCGCTTATTTATATCCTCAAACTTTGAATTTTTCCCGCCGTTACGCTTGAGATACTTCACTCCCCTCAAACGACCCAAGATAAGTAGACAATCAACCAAGCGCTATCCGATTCTCAAAGAGTAAGTTCCAAAATCACATGCAAAAATCAAATTTCCACATACTTTCCAACATTTAGATCAAAGCATGTGCTGATATTATTTTAGTGTACAGAAAAATGAAAACGAGTCAAGTCTTCGAGCTGAAGATGGGTATAAGTGATGAATGATAGACGAAAGAATTAAAAAGTTGAAATGTACATTGTGGTCCGCAGAAAGTACGGACGGAGACCTAGGTCACTGTGACCTTGACCGTTTTTGTAATGCCCTATGAAGAGGTGAATGTCAATATTTGTATAAACTTTGAAACGCAACATAATGCGACAAAGGAGTAAGTAAAAAGCTTACCTGTATCGGCAGAATCTCCTCGAAACTCTCACTCTTACTCTTGTGGTGCTTCTCCTTCAAACTCTCAATAGGCTCCTCCTCATCGCTCGAACTCTGAATCGTCGACACATTCGCCGTAATATTGACCGAATATTTCCCATCCTTGCCCCTAGCAATATTATCCAGAGCCACAGAGTCTTTCTGGGGGTAGTATCTACGGTCCGACGGGATATTGTGAAGGTCCGTTATTACCGAGGACTTTCCCGTGGGATACATGTTTCTCGTATCGAGCAGAGCTTGGAAGAGAGGGCGGAGGCAGGGAAGTGAGGCACTTAGAATGCCGACGTATAATTCGATGCTACCCCATGTGAAGAATAAATCGTAGCGACTGGCATCTGGCGTGCTGAAGGCTGTCGACTGCATTGCCGCTTTGGTAATAGATGCTGCGCAGGCGCTGTTGGGCGTTAGTTATTTGGTGACTCGATGATTGAATGGATCGGAGTTTGGTAGGCTCACAATAGACCCAGGCTCATAATTGCCATCAAACTGGCTTTGGTCCGGAAGTTGGTGTTAAGCTTGACGATCACTGGCATGGGGAGCCATACGAAAAGCAAATCCGTTGCAATATTTATGGCTAATGGTTTCGTTAGAATTCAATTCTTCATTATTGCATTGTTGCTCTTACAGCTGTTGAACAGACCCTAGATGCAACTATTAGCAAAAATTGTCCTCAAAAAAAAAAACGGATTCTCCTCAGCAAAGGAGCCTTACAATGGACGTAAAAATATTCTTACTATAACACTTTGCATTTACCATTTTCAAATCCCATGCAGCTCTAACTGGCGTGCACTGGAAAACGATTGTCTGGCAAGTATGTCAGTGACATGTGTGGGTATTCTGAGTGTCTTTGGAGCTTACCATAGTACTTATGAACGCCAGCATTCCTAAAATTACTGCGAATCATATATGTCAGCTGGATTAGCTAACTATAGCTTGCGCAAATGCATTTCAATCAGCATACCCATCGTTCCGTGTAAAAATCGCTTATAACTCTTCTGAAAAGGCACCATCTTAAGTAAAAATAACGCGATCGAAATCTTGATCAAAGATATCGTCAAAGGTACGAGAAGCGAGTGAAACTACGAGTCAAATTAGAACGTAAAGCGACAAGCCAGATCAATGTCAAGAGTAATACTTACGTATCGCCATTTCAAAATCGACATTGTTTGCTGCAGCGGGATAGCATCTGAATGCATACCAATGCCATGTTTTGTCTCAGCAACATAGCAGCCGAAAACGATAGTCCCGCAAAACGCGGCTGCAACCATGCACCAGTCATCGGAACCCATAGACTTCAGCATAACAGATTTAACGTAGACTCTCAGCATAACGACGAATAGAGAGATGAATGCTAAAGTGCCTTGAAGTGCGAGGATTTGGGGCCTCCGCGTTGAAGTGTCCGAGTTGAGTATCATCCCGGTATCTGGATCGATCCTTAATGTTTCGGCTACCTCCCGTGGGATTATACTCGCAAGTTGTGATACATGAAATGGCGACATGGCGAAAGCGCAGAAAGTGGTCGGTCTATGTCTTGGTGTGAAATGTGGTGTTCTGGTGAAGTCAAGTTTGGCGTGGTCGAATGTTCTAAAGTTGCCGGCAATCCATTTGTTCACACACGATGAGAATTGTAGAGGCTAATCAATAGCAGGTCTAATGAATGTCTGGAAAATATGGCAAAGTATGTAAGGTCAAAGTAAGTCGTGAGTGGCTACACTCATAGCTTATATCTTTTGACTCCCCAATTTTTTGAACTTCGAAGATGAGATCATGCAGGAGGCTAGACTCGCTATCGTGCACGTTTCATCATACGAGCACTATCATCGAGGCTAGATAACTCAATACTGGCCTATGGCAACTATCGGCAACTGCAATGTACCAATGCTTCGTCGAAAGCAATCGCAGAGAGTAAATTCCAGCCCCATCCCTGGCCGGTATTCTACGTTTCATCAGAAAGAAAGCCCCGCCCTAGCCTTGGGATTTTGAGGACCCCATTACCAAGACATCCAAACTCCTAAATCCCGGTGCACGTTGAAATTGGGATCAACAAAACAACCCAGATTGAGAACGAAGTCTTCGACTTTTTGCTGAGCTCAGACATAGCTTCTTTCCCCATGGGTTTCTGGCAATGCCTCGGCCTTCTGAATTCGGATGAACAAGTCAAAACGCAAGGCAGAGCTGCAGTCCAGCTGGCTGTGAAATCTCGTAACCCACACTTTTCTGTGGGGTCCAAGAGGATGAAGTGGTGCAGATGGGCTTTGAAGAGAACCCCTTTGAGATTCCGCTGATATCCTCAACACGCCATTTTACTGTATGCTTATTTTTCGGCATTTGGCGGCTAAGAATGGTTCTTTGGAGAGTTCCAGCAGCAAGCATCGTCCTGGAATTCCCTCCCAAGCGCAAATCTAGAACTTTAAGAGTCAACCTTTTCTCATGAAAAATGCATCGTCGGATTGTCCAAATTTCAACACTTCGATACAACTGTTTATCCACCTCAGAGATTGAAGTGTAGCCTACAGTTTTCACATCACATTTGAAATGTTGTTAACATGTGCCGTACTTGGCTTTTGACTTTAAAACGCAGTGTCTCAAACAACTGTGAAACGACTCAGCTTTTATCCCAGAGAGGCCTAGAATCTGACTCCTCCCCTCTTTAAATCGTGGCGATCTACATATATGCACGTACGTAAGAGTTTGGCAAGGAATTCCCATGGCGAGTGACATGAACTGTAGATACGTGCCGTGTGTACTTCATGAGCTGAACCCAAGCCATCTCGGCATCCCCGCGAAGATCATCGTAAACGGACCAGATGGCGTCCCTTGGTTCGGTTCACTTTCCGGGTCGTGGAATTTTGAGCGTGGGCCAGCTCTTAATCCGTTTGTCCCGCGAGGGCGGCAAGATCTCCATTGAAGCTTTGGGTAGTGATCTGCACATCTCCACCCAGTGGAGAACCTGAATCACCGGGTTGACTTCTAAGTTTTAAGCCACGAGAGAGATCGAGAAGAAGCTTTTGAAGAAGCACAAACTGCCCGTGTATAGACATTTTCGTTGCTCACTTGCCTTGAGGGAGGTTTTTGCAGTGTCGCTAATCTAGATGGGATTTCAGGGCAGCCTATTAGACAGAACCTCTAAACTCAAGACAACCATGTTAAAGAAGTTTTTGGCAGAACGTTTGCGATGTTTACAGGAATTTTTGATAAGCATAAAAGTCATTAACTCCACGTGTGGATACGAACTCACGAACTCGGGGTCAGAGCGTGGGTGTTTTCTCGGTTAACCCCTTATCCACTTTAGCGAGATCCTAGTCCCTGAATTTACCGTCGCGACGGTGAGGCCTATAACTCAGAGCACTATATGTTCAATTCTTTCAACAACCTCATAATTATAGTGCATGCAAATCAAGAGACGATTAATTAAACCACACCTTGGCTATTCTATCTATCTTCAAGAACCAGGACACTTTACCCGTCGTGTCCATTCTAGAAGACGGTTATCTTACTGTACTCTCAAAAACACACTGGGAGCAGTGTAAATTCTTGCCTTTTGAAGACTACCTTTAAGACATAGATCTCTGTTCCGAAATCCAACCGCCTACCGTCGGCAGATGATATAAGATTTTTGATTGATAATTTTCCGAATGGCGATTATCTTTTGCGCAACAGAAACGACTTCCGTACCCTTCCTCTGTTAGATCTTGTTTCAATCCAAATCCCACTCTATGTTTACTAAACTGGTACTCATGGCACGCGATGATATTTTGGACGATTAATCGCTCTCATCAGATAATCCGCCCAGAGTATTATTTTGACCTTCCAATCCCCAGATAACCAACGTTGTTCAAACCACCAGATAGCAACCGGTGTCGGAACATGGCAGGCAGGCGTGGGGTTACCATCAAAGTTTTTTAATTCGCCATAAGGCTACTCGTGATGATTTTCTCCTGACTTGGCTCGCTTGCTCCCGGACCTGGTCAAAGAGTTCATCGTTAAAAGGTTACGAGCTGCGCGTGGATCTTCGGGCCACGTGGTGGACAGTGCCAATTCCCGTCGTAAATTTCTAGTCCAAGAGGCTGCATATTTATTAGCGTAATTGCTGCTTGCTTGGGGATCGTCAGTTCTTGAACGCGGATATATGACGGTGATTAACAGTGTTGTTGAAGCCAATGCCGGTGACAATGTTTTGGCTCTTCTGTCAAGCATAGTGGTTATCAAGATGCTTTGCAGCTTCACCGATTCTTCGGGTCTTCTTGCTAGAGAAATAGTTCATAGTAAATTGGGAATATTTTTTGGGCTGCGGGCAATCGTGGGCGGAGATTTACTGAAGTTGCGCGCCGGAGGACTTGAGCAAATCCTGTAAATTTGGAGAGAAATTTGTCTTGAATTGAATTGTTTCTTATTGCTGAACTGAAGCGTGCACTATGGCATCTATTAACTACAAAATTATACCAAAAGCAACGCAGAAACCAACAAGCCTCTGCGCTACACGTAAAGGTAACACAAAGGGCCCCCGGTAGTGCTCACAAGATCCTCAATCATAACAGGACCAGCGTTGACACCCAGGTTGACGGTATCCCTAAGTGTACCATTTCTACTTGGTGGAAAATCAAGGAGGGTCAGAGTTCCCGCGATTACTTCCAAGCGATGGGCCATATTCAAATTTTGCCAAATCCACCAAACTCGATCGAGCATTGCGTGATGAAGGAAAAATACTGGATCTCCTGGCGATGCAAAGATGTCTCCGCCTGGGTCTCCGCCGAATACAAAGTGACCTCCGGTATGTAGGCCCAATAACCCAGCATCGAAATCTCCCTGGAGTGTATTTTGGAAATCCGCGATATTGGTAGACTGGGTGATGAGATCGGTGACGTTTTGATCCGAAGTGAATCTTTTGGAAACCCAACTACTGATATCCCGCTTGATGCAGCGGGGGTTGTAAGTTGTGCCATCATTGGCTGTAATCTCGGATTCTGCAAGTGTTGGTGCGACTGGGCCCAGGTTGACAGTAGAACTTGAATTTGTTAGCATATCCCATCATCCAATCCAGGTTTATGTAAAGCCTCACTCCTTGAATGGACCAGACTTTAAACACCCGCCTCCATTTCCTGGCGGGATGCAGACCTGGCCGCCAGATACGGCATTGGTACAGTTGTGCGCTTCGTATTCTCCGTCGCCACTCATGCTGAAAGCGCTCCCATCGAAGATTGGCGAGCTCAAAGGATCGTCTGCCCATTTACCCCAGTTCCAGTACTATTTGACGATAAGCAGGCCCTTTGAATCGGCAAAACGAGATCACGTACCGGCTGGTAACCCGTATATCCACATTCGTTTCTCAATGCTTGCTCATAAGTCCAGGTGAAATATCTGTGCCATGAGAGGAAGCTTGCCTGGTACAATTAGTAACGTTTATAGACGAACTTGGAAGTAAAGCTCACAGTGCCGTGGATTATCAAGGTCTGATTGATGTGGGTGTAGAGGAAATCGTCGTAACTATCAGTGATGCGCGAGTTAGAGAAGGAGTTCAAGGCTTGGTGAATGCGGGAAAATTCTCACCGAGATCTCGCGCCGGGAACTTCATCCGGATCCGTGATAGAAGGTTTCGACATTAAACACAAAACCGAATCTGTGTAATTTTTCCTCTCGGTTCTTGTTAAATTTCCCCTGTGAGCTTCAGTATTGCATAGACAGTCAACACCTCAAAGTATCTCACCATTCTTTCCTGACGTAGGCATTTGCGAATGTGCAAGAAGGTCGTATTCCACCGCCATAGAGTTGAGAATATTGATAAGTTACCACGTTTCGTAGAGCTTGAGTTGCAAGCCTATCGGATTCTAGCGAAGAACAGACATTGGCGAAGAAAGGAACGGCCAGTAAAGGCGCAGCAAGAGAAAATAGAAAACGCATATTCGATTAAGTCGCTGACAAAAAGTATAAATTTTTGAAGAAGCCCAGCTACAGAAACAGCTTGAGTCTAAAGATGCTCACAGCTGATTTCTGGAAGAGCACTCTGGTGGCCGTGGGGATGTATTTGAATCTAATGATGTAGGCCACAGACAGGGGTACTACAACCGTGCATGGCTGCGATTCTGCAAGAGTCCCATGATCCCATCTTAGCTTGCTCCACTACCACCAATACCTATTATTTGAGCTAAGCGGCGGCCGCCATTAAGTGGAGAATTACCAAAGTCGTAGTTGTAGATGTGGGGTATGCAAGCTCTCATGGCGATCGAAAGCGAATGAGATACTCAGGAAATCTTTATCGCGAGCTGATAAGTGGATTTCGTCGATCCGAATGGTGCTCTTTGTTTCGCTATTCAATCTGGCAAAACTGGTTTAGGCACTTGGTCTTTCTACAACTGATGTGCACTGTGCACTTTCTCGAGGAGTGCCGTACTTTCCTAGACACATGACCAAGAGTACAGAGTTGAGCGAGCTTACTGTACGTCAAAAGCTTATGTATATATATTTTTTGTCAACACATCAAAGGTTGCAAATGAAGCGACGGCCCGAGATCGGCAGTCAAAGTTTTTCGGGGTAAACGGGACAACCGCCTGACCGGGTTCCCTTGCGCAGGTATCGTATACCAGGGTCGCTCCTCGCTCGTCCCAATAGCGGTTGAGTTCACCAGGCGGTTCGTATCTTACGACGATCATAGGCACGTTTCACCTTTTGGCTCGTGTGGAGCAAGTACCCCCCCTCACATTACTCTCAAATCGAGTCTCTCGAGTAAGTTAGTCATAGTGCATCGGTCAACTTCGGCTTTGTGAACTTCTTTAGAGTTACTTAAGCAATATTTTTGACGATAGGCCATGTTCTATTCCATTGCGGCACAGCGGAAGCGCTTGACAAGCCTTGAGAACATTGTAATCGTTTCATATCTTTAAGCCGTCGTTGCCGCTCTCGAAATACGGCCTTCTCAGGCTTACATATTTAATTCGGCGGTGCCACAAAATGCTTTGAAGGAAGCCTGAGTCTAGAATTACTGCCCATTTGTGTTTGTTTTAAAATGGCTACGAGAATCTCTCTTGATCTTTCTGGAACCTAACATGGCACGTGCACGAAATTGTCTATCCCCGGAATTAATTTAAAAACGACCTCTATATCATTTTGAGAAATAAAAAGCTTTTTAAGAATGTTGGAATTACCCCTGTAGCGTACGGAAAGAGGCTTATCCTTGCCAGACTACCCTGTTGCAGCGCATAATCGTGATCTACAGAGAAATCTGCGACA
>QYAP01000442.1:0-52159 GCA_003988905.1 Hymenotorrendiella dingleyae
GAAAATACGTGTCAAAGATAGTGGGTAGTAAAATAGGAAAAAGTGATCGGCTCGGTGTCCTGATCGGCTCGGTGTACAACCACGTTATATAAAAATTAAATAAAATAATAATAATATTAAAGATTTTAATAATTTTAATAAAAATAACTAAAAATAAATATCGATAAAATCTAAGAATCTTTAATAATTTATATAATTATAATATAATATTCCGAATTATAAGAAATTAAAGAAACTTTAATTTATAATTAAAGTATTTATAAATTAGAAGGAATAAAATTACGAGAAGTTTATTATATAATTATAAGCTATTAATTAAATTCCGAATAATATTCTATTTTAGAAAATTTTTAAGGAAAAGAAAATATATGAATTTATTAAATAAAGTATTTTTAAAGAAATTAATAAGAAGAAAATATAGAAATATAACGAATAAGTATTTAAAGCTTAATTTATATACGAAATCAAAAAAAGTAATATTTATAAAAATATAATAAATAAGAAAAGATATTATAAGAAGTTTTAATTTATAATATAAGCTTTTTGGAATAATAGAAAGAAAGAGATTCTTATTTAATTATTAATAGTTTAATATATAAATTAGAGACTTTTTTTATACTTTTTTATAATATTTATTCTTTAAAGAAAATATAATCTTTATATTTAAGATATTTCTTAAATATATATTTAATTTAAAGAAAAGTTATTATAATAATTTTTTATCCGACCTTTATTTAAATTAAAGATATTAAAGAAAAAGTTTTTACGAATATTATTAACTTTATATAATTATTTAAAAATAGTTTTATTTTAATATTTATTTTATTATAAGTTCGAATATAATAATTTAAGGCTTTTAGTATTAATTATTAATATATATTTATTATATAAACTAATACTAAATATAATATTATTAATAATATAAATTAATAATATTTTATTTCTAAGAGATAAAGAATTTTAAATATTAAAGAATATAAAGCTTAAAGAAATTAAATTATTATATAAATTACTTTTAAAACTTATAAAGGGAATTCTATTTAGATTTAAGAATATTTATATTAAACTCTTTAATAATAGACTATTATTTTATTAAAAGAAATAATATAAAAAGATTAATATTATTAATATAAATAATAAAATTATAATATTTATTAAATTTATGATTTAATATATTCGAAATAGATGTATATATTCTAATATATAATTTAAAGTATTATTCAATTTAATATATATAATATAAAGTTATAAAGAATCTATTAAGAATAATACGAAATTATTTAATAAATAATTAAAATAATAAAAGAATAATTTAAAGAGAAATCTTAAAATAATAGAATTAAATTTAATTTAAAGATATATACTTTTCCGGATAATTTATTTATTAAAAATAAGAACCTCTCTTCTTAGAACGGTTTTATAATTATTTTAATTAATAAATTTAATTAAATTAAAGCTTATATTAAATTAAAAGCGAATATCATTAATTATACGTTTACGAAATATAAGAGAATAATTCAAATAATCTTCGATAACGAATTATATATAATAAATTTAAGTTTTAATTAAACTATTATATTAAAGATTATTTTAAATAAGATTATTAATAAAAATATTCCTTTTATTATTATTATAAATTTATAATCCCTTTTTAACTATTTAATTCGTTTAGGTTTTATAATTAAAAAACGTTTAATAATTAATATTATATATTTACGAAAAGTATATAAAAAAGAAAAGATTATAAAAGTTCTATAAATTATAAGAGAAAATAATCCGATAAATATTTTTACGAAACGGAATATTAAAATAACTTTAAAAATATTAATCGATACGAATTATCTTATATTAAAAACGATTATAAAGATTAAACGGAAACTTTAATTAGATTTAAAGGAATAATAGAATATAAATTAAATAAATTTAAGTATAACTTTTAAGAAAAAATATATTAAATATTTAACCTTTTTTAATTGGTTATTAAATATAATCTTTTAATACTTTTTCTTAGTTTTTATTTCTAATATACCTAATATCGATATATAAGTATTCTAACGGTTGCTAATACCTATTAATAAGAGTATAAAGCTATACACCAAGAATATAAGTAAGGTAGGAAGAGCTTTAAGCTCTTCTTTTATAGATATGAATCAGAATCTAGTATTGCACCCAGTATTGGACCTCATATAAGTGAGATCCTATGCCACGCAATACACCGGTATCCTAGAAGATACCGACAATTCCTTGCCATTCCCGAAATGCAGCCTATTAATTGAGACGTAAATCTCAGGCTAGACCACCAAATTCCCGCTTGGTGCCTCAGGTTGCGCTAATCGGAGCTTCTGGCGTGCCGATACCCCTGTCAAAGAGACGACATCAAGTCATCAACAAACGCAACTTCAAAATCCGGAAAACAATTCTGCGCTGACTCCGAAATGCAAGGCCAGTAGCACTGACCGCTGAGAGACGAGTCTTTGGGCAAGCTAGGGGCGACCCGCGGTGGACGTCTGCACTTTTGTTTACCGGTATTTGTACGACTTCATGGGCACATGTGCGCGTCCTATGCGCCCCCCTACTTTTGTTGATGCAAACGGCCGCTATGAGGACTACAAGGAGATCGGGACTCGGGAGCAGTCTAGTAAGACGGCCGAGACCCCCACCCGTATATAAGACGGCACTTTTTTCTTCCAGGGATCAAGGGAGTCTTTTAGAAATCGGTCTTTCATTAGCGCCGAAACCCTGTACATCGAACTATAATTCTCTATACTTCTCACGAACTCTTTTTTTTCTTTCAACATATCAAGTGCATCTTCCCTCACCATCTCTGCATCTTTTCTCATCCCGCTACTAATATTCGGTTTTTCGTTTCTATTTCCGTTGTTCGCGCCATAGAGGTGTCGAAGGGACCACACGCACAATGGCTTCCCAGGATCAAGACAGCATAGAGCCAAAAGATCAACCACCTCACGAGAACCTAATTACACGCATACTTACAGATGTGTCACAAAAGTTTTTTTCTGAACGCCAAAAGAGTCGGGCTTATGATGATTCAGAAGATGATGGCTGGAAGGAGAGTATGGCACACGATTGGAAGTTGATGCCAGAGTTGAAGGCCCGTCAAAAACAGGGACAGAAAGATGAACAGAAAGACAGGAAACTTGGAGTGACTTGGAGCAGCCTTACAGTATTGGGAGTCGGAGCTGACGCCGCCATCAACGAGAATTTCACATCACAGTACAATTTTGCGAATAAACGCCGAGACGCAAAAAACAAATCACCTATGAAGACAATCCTGGACAACGTCCATGGATGCGTCAAACCTGGAGAGATGCTTCTAGTTTTGGGCAGGCCTGGGAGTGGTTGCACAACTCTGTTGAATGTGCTGGCCAACAAAAGGAATGGGTATGCTGCTGTCAATGGCGAGGTTGCCTGGGGATCTTTATCTCATGAGGATATCAAACAGTACAGAGGTCAAGTTGTCATGAATACCGAGGAAGAGATCTTTTTTCCCACTCTCACAGTTGGCGAGACAATCGACTTTGCCACTAGGTTAAAGGTGCCATTTAATTTGCCTTCCGATGCAGGTACACCAGCCGAATTCCAAAAGTCAACCCGCGACTTCCTCCTACGGTCAATGGGGATCTCGCATACCGAAAACACCAAAATCGGAAACGAGTATGTGAGGGGTATTTCTGGTGGTGAACGAAAAAGAGTCAGCATCATCGAGACTTTGGCAACTAGAGGAAGTGTTTACTGCTGGGACAACAGTACGCGTGGGCTGTAAGCCTCAACCTCTCACATGATCTTTCTATTAACGTCGTTGGAGTGAAGTTTATTCTTGCTATTCTGGGGTATCATCCTAGAATTAGATTTTTTATAATACCAATACTGATTTGGAGCTTTTACTATCTAGTGATGCTAGCACCGCCCTCGAATACACCAAGGCAGTTCGAGCCCTAACCGACATATTTGGTTTGACATCTATCGTCACGTTATATCAAGCGGGTAATGGAATTTACAACCTATTCGACAAAGTCTTGGTCCTTGATGAAGGGAAAGAGATTTACTATGGGCCAAAGGATGAAGCTAGACCTTTCATGGAGGACCTTGGGTTCTACTGTGATGATGGAGCCAATATCGGAGACTTTCTCACAGGCGTGACGGTGCCATCAGAACGGAAAATTCGGGACGGCTACGAGGCCCAAGTCCCTCGAACCGCAAATGATATACGTGCAGCTTACGAACGATCGCAAATACGAATTCAAATGGAGGCAGAGTACGATTATCCAACGACCGATCAAGCAAAGGCCCGAACAGAGATGTTTCAGCTTGGTGTTGAATACGAAAAGCACAAAAGCCTTCCAAAGAAGTCGCCGTATACAGTCAGCCTCGTGGATCAAGTCAAGACGTGCGTTACACGCCAATATCAAATACTATGGGGAGACAAAGCTACTTTGATCATCAAGCAACTTTCAACTCTGGTACAAGCTTTAATCACGGGTTCTCTATTCTACCAAGCTCCCGATAATTCCTCTGGCCTTTTCATCAAGGGTGGTGCGCTCTTCTTCGCACTTCTATTCAACTCTCTCCTCGCCATGTCCGAAGGTACGCATTTGCACTTGAACCTCCCTCATATGAAATGTTTCTAACATTTCAAAATAGTAACTGATTCATTCTTCGGTCGTCCCGTCCTTGCCAAACAAAAGCAATTCGCCTTCTTCCACCCGTCCGCTTTTCCCATAGCCCAGATTATCTCAGACATTCCTGTTCTAATATTCCAAATTTCTCACTTTTCAGTTGTTTTATATTTTATGACTGGTTTAGACGTGAGTGCCGCTAATTTTTTCACCTTTTGGGTAATTCTCTTCGCGGTTTCGATGGCAATGACTGCGTTATTCCGAGCTGTCGGTGCCGTGTTCTCAACATTCGATGCTGCGAGCAAAGTATCGGGATTCTTGATCGCTGCTTTGATTATCTATACTGGATATATGATTCCGAAGCCTAGCATGCATCCGGTAAGTCCACATCAAGTAAAGTGACCTAAGTTTGAAACTGACCTGGCAAATAGTGGTTTGTTTGGATTTTCTGGATCGATCCAATGGCCTACGGCTTCGATGCACTGCTATCCAACGAATTTCATGGCAGAAATATCCCTTGTGTCAACGCCAACCTCGTTCCGAATGGTCCAGGGTATACAGATAGTACTTTTCAAGCCTGCGCTGGCGTCGGCGGAGCTCTGCCAGGAGCTACCTCTGTTACCGGAGACCAGTATCTGGCATCCTTGTCTTACTCACATGCCCATCTATGGCGCAACTTTGGCATTATCTGGTAAGTTCTTCCATCGCCCCATACCCCTAGCACTTTATTAACCTGTATAGGGCCTGGTGGGTATTATACGTCGCCATCACCATTTGGGCAACGACCAGATGGGACGCCGCGGCCGGAAAACGCGGGTTTCTTCTAATTCCACGAGAGAAGCAGCACTTGGTTCCGAAGTTGACAAAAGATGAGGAGTCCCAGCCGAATGAGAAGACTCAAGTCAAGGAGTCCAGTGGCGTGTCATCTGATGGGACCGTGGTCACAGATCAGCAACTTGTACGAAATACATCTGTTTTTACCTGGAAGAACCTTACGTATACCGTCAAGACTCCTTCTGGCGATCGTACTTTGCTGAATGATGTTCAAGGTTGGGTTAAGCCAGGCCAATTAGGTATGCCTATTCTCGAACCTATACCCCCAAGCTGTTATTCTAGCAGTTGCCGCATCTTTAACTCTAACCCGAGATACTTGTATCTTTCCTCAACTATTTGAAATAAGCTAATTCGTAAAACCTAGGCGCTCTCATGGGCTCTAGTGGAGCAGGTAAAACCACATTACTCGATGTCCTCGCCCAGCGAAAGACCGACGGTACCATCAAAGGATCAATCCAAGTCGACGGCCGACCTCTCACAGTCAGTTTCCAAAGATCAGCCGGCTACTGTGAACAACTCGACGTCCACGAACCCCTTGCAACCGTTCGAGAAGCCCTCGAATTCTCGGCTCTCCTAAGACAAGCAAGATCTACCCCTGATGCCGAAAAGCTCAAGTACGTCGATACGATCATCGACCTACTAGAAATGCATGATATCGAAAACACTCTCATCGGAACCCAAGGCGCTGGTCTCTCTGTGGAACAGCGGAAGCGTGTAACCATTGGCGTGGAACTGGTGTCTAAACCATCCATCTTAATTTTCCTGGATGAACCTACGTCTGGTCTCGACGGCCAGGCAGCATTCAACATCGTCCGCTTTCTCCGAAAACTAGCAGATGTCGGCCAAGCCGTTCTCGTTACCATCCATCAACCCTCCGCTCAACTATTCCTACAATTCGACAGTCTCCTGCTCTTAGCCAAGGGAGGAAAAACCGTCTACTTTGGCGAAATTGGAGAAAACGCTTCTACAATCAAAGACTACTTCGGTCGCTACGATGCTCCATGTCCTCAAGAATCCAACCCCGCTGAACACATGATAGATGTCGTATCGGGCTCCCTATCCCAAGGCAAAGACTGGAATAAAATCTGGCTCGAATCCCCAGAATACAAAAACGCCGTCACAGAACTAGATCGCATCGTCACAGACGCAGCCGCCAAACCACCCGGCACAGTCGACGACGGTTTCGAATTCGCGCAGCCCATGTGGGCGCAAATCAAACTAGTTACACAACGTATGAACATTTCGCTATACCGCAACATCGACTACGCCAACAACAAAATCTTCCTACACATCGGCTCGGCCCTCTTCAACGGCTTCTCCTTCTGGATGATCGGCTCCAACGTGCAAGACCTGCAACTCCGCCTCTTCACAATCTTCAATTTCATCTTCGTCGCCCCGGGCGTAATCGCTCAACTCCAACCCCTCTTCATCGCGCGGCGCGACATCTACGAAGCGCGCGAGAAGAAAAGTAAAATGTACTCCTGGATCGCCTTCGTCGTCGCCCTCGTCGTCTCCGAGATCCCCTACCTCTGCATCTGCGCCGTCCTCTACTTCGTCTGCTGGTACTGGACCGTCGGATTCCCAGAGGATTCCAACAAAGCCGGGGCCGTGTTTTTCGTCATGCTATTCTACGAATTCATCTACACAGGCATCGGACAATTCGTCGCCGCCTACGCGCCCAACGCCGTCTTCGCCTCCCTCGTCAACCCCGTCATCATCGGGATCCTCGTCTCCTTCTGCGGCGTGCTCGTGCCCTACATACAAATCACCCCGTTCTGGCGCTACTGGATGTACTATATTAATCCCTTTAACTACCTCATGGGATCCCTCCTCGTCTTCACAACGTGGGACGTTCCTGTTGTTTGCACGGAATCTGAATTCGCCATCTTCAACCCACCGTCTTCCCAAACTTGTCAACAATATTTAACGCCCTACCTAACCAGTCTTGGGTCGGCAGCGAACCTCACAAACCCAGATGCTACCTCGTCCTGTAAGGTGTGTCAGTATAGGACTGGTACGGATTACCTGATGGATTTGAATTTGCTGCAGTATAGTTATGGTTGGAGAGATGCGGGCATTGTGGCGTTGTTTGCGTGCAGTAGTTATGCGATGGTGTTTTTGTTGATGAAGTTGAGGACGAAGAGGAGTAAGACTGCGGAATAGGTCTCTCATATCGCCCATTCTCCTTTTACTAGAGGGGAAGGAATATTTGTTTCTTATGTTAAATGATGTAGAAAGAAAATAGATTGCAGAGGAGCGTTCTTTAGATAAATTGTAACACATAATTCAGTTCTATTTATGACTTGGGTCGGAAAATAAATGAATAAATAAACGACATCTCGAGATGATGAAGCCGCTAATCAGGTGCCCTAGCTATAAATCCTCGGGCTTCCCCTTTCACCGAAATCCCGCGGCGCAATCTTGGATATGGATGGTGCCAATATGAACATAAGAGAATGTACTTCACTAGTCATAAACCACCTTAACTAACCTTCCTACCTACCCCCAAATCCCCAACGCCAAACCGCCGCACCATCCCCCTCCCTCTCCATCCCCTCCCCATTCCCAAAACCCCATCCCATCTCACCAACATAAAAAAAAAAAAAAATGAAAACCCATACCACTTCCCATTAAAATTCCCCAACCCAGCCCTCCCTCCCACAAAAACCAAAACCCAACCGACTCTCTACTAAAACCCTCCCTCCCCATCCCAATCCAACCCTCAAATATTCCACTGCCCAATTGCAAATACCCAAACCCCTCCACCCCGCAAAAATTGCACATTCCCATCACACATCCACCCCGTACCCCGTACCGAACCGAAAGTTCCGGTGCGGGGCTTCCAGTATCACAAAGTAGTCACCGCACGGTACGAAGTACACTAATCATATCACGAGGGACGAAATAATCACCGAAAACAGGTACACAAGTACAAATCAAGAAAATGAAATCCGTTTATAAAGTCCACTGTTATCCCCCTTGCTTGACCTTTTTTTCACTTTCTGCTTTCTGCTTTCTCCTTGGATGAATCATAATCACGCCACAACACACTCACCAGACCCAACCAAATGTGCGAGCATCACGTAACACACCCCTCACTCATCACACTCACGTCACATCAAACGAACCTCCATTCAAAATCTTTTCTTCAATCGAATATTCTGTTTAGCATTCGTCTGTTCGCTCGCCCGCCTGCCTTTCGGTATTCTATTCTACTGTAATTGTATCCCCAGAAATATCTACTGTGCCTGATAGCAGAAAGGTAACCACCTCTCTACAGAAAAAAAAAAAAAGGGCATCCCCGTCCACGCCTCGAGTCAGGAACAAAGACATTCGCTCCCTCCCATTCAATCCGCTTGGCAAAACCCCGAGTTCAGCAAAAAATAATAATATGCAATATCCATCCACCAAGTATTCCACGACCCGGAGGTCCGTCCGTTGACGCGCCACAAGGAAGCCCGAGAACTGAGGGGAAAAATGCTATAAAACAAACACCGCCAACGCCATTGTTTCTTTCCTCGCTTCTAAATCACTCTATTTCTATGTTTGTGTTTCGTCTCGAAAAATCAGAAATGATGACGACTTGGAAAAAGCTGTATGCCTGAAGCATATTTCGGGATGTGCAAGGATTCCTCGAATGCACAGCTTTATGCCTCCACCAAGACTGGAAGATTGCGAGCAGACTGGCTCAATCGTCTTCTAGCATCCGCTTGTTTAGCAGAGGCCATGGACATGGCCGTTGCGGTAGCAGTCGCCGCCTTGATACCTGCTGCAATATCGTGGGTCTTTTGCTCGCCAGCCAGGTTTTTTGGTTGTGCCTCCCCTTCACGGTTGTGCAAGTTTCGGAACATGTATACGCCGCTTCCCTCTTGTCCCTCAGTCTCCTCGACGAACTTGCATGTACGCTGGTTACGCCAGAATGCGGTCCAGAATGGAGTATCGAGATCAGCCTTGTAATGAGGACCCATAACCTCCTTGATATATTTCGAAGCCTCGCCTGCGTGGTAGAAAGGAATGGTGGAGACGAGGTGGTGGCAAACGTGGGTACCAATGATATCGTGGAAGAGATGGGTGTCGAGGAATCCGAGATCACGATCAATGGTTGCGGTGGCACCACGAGCGAAATTCCAGGTCTTATTATCGTAATGAGGCATTATTCCGTCGGTGTGTTGGAGGAACGTGATGGCAACTGCAAGGAGAATTTAAGTTAGTATCAAGTCCTCCACCTTGGGAAAATGGGCATAGACTCACCAATCCAGTTGTTCACCCACAACCAAGGCATCATCCAGATCATGCAAACGTTGAAGCTTCCGAAAGTGTGTCCGCAGTAGGCTAAAATGGCAATCATGGAAGCGACACCGAAATCCGACAACATGATCAAGGGCAACTCATTCTCCTTGAAAAAGACACTGTCCTTTCCAAAGTAGAAATGCATGATCTTGAATCCCTTGGCACCATCATACTTTTGTCCAGTCAAGTTGAAGAGGAGATATCCAGGCCAGCCAAACAATTGGTGCTTGAAGTCGTGCCAGAGAGCAGAAATAGGAGAATCCTCGGCCAATTCGGCGAATTCAATCATGCTCGCCTTTGCCTTCTTGCCATAGTTCGATTGAACCCAATCCTCGCGGGTGTGTGGCACAAAAGCGGTATCCTTATCCATGTTACCGGTAGCCTTGTGGTGCTGGGAGTGGGAAAGACGCCATGAGTGGAAGGGCACGAGGAGGAATGAGTGCATGATCAAGCCCATGGTGTAATTGAGCATCTTGTTCTTGGAGAAAGCACCATGGCCGCACTCGTGTGCCAGAATCCAGATACCGGTAAAGACGCAACCTGCGGCGAAACCGTATGCCATCCAGGCGACGAATCTGAGGTATGCATTTGGGAGGAGCGGAATGTAGGTCAAGGCGAGGTATGCGAGGACCGAGAAGTAGAAGAAATCGCGGACAACGTATGCCATGGACCTGAGGATGGAAGGCTTGAAGCAATGGGCTGGAATTGCATCGTGGATCTGCTTCATGGTGAAGTTGGGCAGCTCGAATACATCTCCGTAGAGGTCGAGATGCTCGCCGCTACCAGGCGTGCTTTTGGCCATTGTTGCTGCTGGCGAGGCGTCGGAAGTTGGTGTCTTTGCAATCATGGTGGAATTGATTGCGAGGGAATGGAATTGAAGGAAGGAAATGAAAATCAGAAGAAGAAACGTTCAAGAAGAAGAAGGGGGAGAATTGGCAATGGACGGGCTTTATCTGGCCTCCCGCTACACGTCCCGTCCCCTATCGGCATGTTGACCAGGATAGGGCAGGGTATCAACGTCGGCTAGCTCCATCTTTTTCTCAACCAATTCTGAGTGCACGGGCCACTCCACGAAATGGTTGAAGAAGGCGTGTGTGAATGAGGCCCCTGCGTCTGATTCTGAGCATTTTGAGCCCCTTTTCCTCTGAAAACCAAGAGGTGCGTGGAGGGTGACACGCTGACCGCTGCCGTTTCACAGGAGCCACCACCGAGCATGGGGAAAGAGCTGGAGGCAACAAGGGCCCAGATGGACCAGATGGACACCGATAGTCAGCCTCGTTGCTCGAGTCAGTGGGCGCTGTGAATCCTGTGATTCGAGGTTGCATAGAAGCTGCATAAAGGTCACACCAATCGAAGTCTAAGGTGAGGAAGAAGTGCTATTGATGCACAGCTCGGTCAGCTTGGCGACAATTGCAGCTGATGGGCGGGCAATCGCATCTCGTCCCCAATCGCGCCTTCCCTGGCCCAATCCGACTTTCTCCGTGTTGAGAATCCTTCATCACATGCAAATCATGAAATACGATACGCCAGAAAATGCACCAATTTATCGGTGTGGGATTCTCGCCATCCATTAAAATTCGCTAGCTGACCTGTCACAAGCGGCCGCCGTTTTTCCTTCCTTTTTTCCACCACTTTTTTTTTGATTGTGGCTGACTGCCACATGCAAGATGCATGAAGGGTCCTAACGTGAGGGACTAGTCTCAAACAAGCTCCAGAGACTCGCATCTGATTGCTTGATTGGCTCCAGGAATGCAAGCTCGTACAAAAGGTCCGTGCATCGGATCGGATTAACAATTCGACGTCAGGTTCCCGTGGTTCCTCCGAACTTTCAGCCACGAGCGTTACTCGTGGCCCGGCATTTTCCCAGGGGCTTTTACGAGCAACGTTTCGTACTCGCTGGCCAGTGGCCACATTCCGTTGCACATGAACATGAGGGGTTGTATTTGAACTCGGAGAAAACCTCTTGGATTGTAAAAGCCATTTCACAGAGCTTTCTTAATTAGACTCTCAAATTGGAGCGTATACGCGCTAGTCCACGCTAGTAGGTTACCCCACCTCTCAGTAGCACAACATCTGAATGGCTGCATCGTGGCGCAAGCACAAGCCATTTTACATTTTGGAAAGGGCGAAGGAAAGGGCTAGATTTTCTGGGCTAGATCTTCTACCAGTGTAGAATCTGTGTCATGCTTTTGTACGTCAAAATAGCCTTCCACAGAGCCTTGACTAGATTTCTACTGGTGTATAAACTCTATCCATTCTGTTGGGCCTTGAAATTCTTGACTGCTTCTGGGGAGGTATTTTCAGACTTTCTGACATAACGAGTATATCTTTGCTAATTTCACCTACAACTTACCTTTCATCATTTTTTTTTACCTCTCTTCACCGAGTCTCCTTTCTTTGTCAACCGAAAAATTCCTGTTTTCAAGCTCCCAAATCAGCGAATCTGCTACCGTATTAATTAGTTTAGAGCGCTATCCCCTCCCGTTATTTATGTTATTGTGCCAGACTATTAAAGAGAATTGAGGTTAACGGGAGAGATATATCCGTGAACGATGGTTCGTTCACGTTTTCGGGGCCTCTATCATTTTAACATCTATTCTCTCAGATATCCTAGAATAATAAGGTCAAAAACGGGAGAAGGGGGCGCTCTAAACCAATTAATACGGTATTTCCTTCCCGAGAACCGGTGTGAAAAAGAAAAAGAAAAACAGAATCTCGAGACTTTGCAGCTTTGGGATCTTACTATCAGCAACCACGGTTGAGATTCAAATCGGCAGTGCAGCATGTCTTCTAGTGAAAGTGTTTTGCTCAAGTCGTTCTGCTGCTCCAACTTGATCCGACACCAACTACATATCCTGTTCTGCATTCATCATTTTATCGCGACTTTCTTCAGAAATTCTACAGGAGCGACCAAGTATTCAATAGCTGCCCTCTCCAGCCTTGACTCGAAAGAATTATCTCTCATAATTGTACAGTATTTTCTCATTCTTGCTTATACAGTTCTGTCCATAACGAAATACACGCCTCCGCATTCTCCAAGCCCAAATTTCACATGGTGGTCTCTTCCCGCGGAGTTGGAACTCTGGCCGAGCCGCTGAGGAGTACAGTAGTTCATTTTACCTACTCGGTTGTGGCGATCGTGGCTGCGGGTGGCTCCGAAGATCGAAAGGTCGAGATCGACCGTGGCGCCAGCCATGTCAACGTACCACATGAGAAAGGGGGTTGGAAGGTTCCACAATAGAATGACCGAGGTACACATGTTAAGTTTTGTAAATCGTATTAGTACT
The DNA here is from genome assembly GCA_003988905.1 of Hymenotorrendiella dingleyae. Taxonomy (NCBI): domain Eukaryota; kingdom Fungi; phylum Ascomycota; class Leotiomycetes; order Helotiales; family Helotiaceae; genus Hymenotorrendiella; species Hymenotorrendiella dingleyae. The sequence goes on from QYAP01000442.1 coordinate 13,049, forward strand.
TGTAAGGTGATTTTTCGTTAGTGTCCTTTGCGATTCGTAAAATTTGATATAGGTACCGTATTAATTGGTTTAGAGCGCCCTCTCTCCCCCGTTTTTGACTTCATTATGCTAGTATATTACAGAGAATTGAGGTTAATGGGAGAGTCTCTCCCGCGAACGAGACCTCTGTCATCTTGACTCCTATTCTTTCAGATATTCTGGCATAATGAGTTAAAAAACGGAAGAGGGGGGGCGCTCTAAACCAATTAATACGGTAGGTATGTCCGTGAGTTTAGTTGCGAGAATTATTTAGGGGAAAGAAGTGCTACCACTCATCACATAGCCAACTTGCTTACCTTTTTGGCTATGAGGTATAGGTAATCCTCACTACAAACACGGCAATGCAACATATCATCCCAATCTCAACGGCCATGTCTTTGTCGGAGAACCCAACCGCTATAAATCTTATAGCCAAGTACTAGTGCTAGCGCATTTTCAAGTCCTCAAAAAACAACCTTACAACCAACATCGACACTTCACCATTCCACTATCAGCGAAGTCCACTTCATCAGATATCCTTGCGTAGATGCTAAGTTATGTGTTTGCTACATGTCGTTTAGGTGAGTGAGGTTTCAATTGAAAGATTGAACTACTAGTAACTCAGAGAATTCGGAGGTGGCAGAAGAGAGTCTTATTACATTGGGACGAGACATGAGACTCTGCTATCGTAACAAATAGAGGTGAGAGGTAACTTTGCCTACCTGGCTGCCATTTATAGGCCACTGCTGACTATCTCCCTCTATCGTATGAATGGTGACACGGCGGCTCCTCTTACCCCAAAATCCAGCTTCGAAAAATGTGTCTGGCGGGGAACCTAAGTTATTCAAGATAAGCACAAGCTCATTACAAATTGCTTACCCTGTGTAGCGCGGTAATCGCACTGGCAAAATCAATTGAATCAAGTGAAATTTGCTCACTGCGATATGGAATTCTTTATTGATTTGTATAATGAATGGCAAGTTCGTACTGACATAATTCAAAAGAAATAAGCACAGAATCATCATTTTCAGGAGCGCTTTGGATTTGAAAAATCGCTGTGTCTGCTTGCAGATAGAACAAATCGTCCCTGGATGAATCTTGGCATGAAAGCCAACATCTGTCTACATCATTAGCAACTCACGGGAACTCATCTTGAGCCACCCAAACAGGTTGGTCACTTCTAGACATCGAACCCTTTGTACCTTCCTCCTTCTGACTACCCTCCTTACCTCCTAGATTTCAGCCCTAAAACGTCAATTGCACTTAATTTTAAAAACAGATATATATAGCTACCGTACGCACTCCCGGATAAACAGGATGCATGGTTGATTACTCCACTCCCGAAATACGTATATGCGATATTGAAACTCGGTTGCTGCCTGATTGTGTGTCTTCGCAGTACAGCACTATACAATCCACGTTCTCACTGCAGAATTTAATGATTTGAGATTACAACTAATCACCAGAGATTAATCATCGAAATCTCGGGCTGCGTACCGAGGAATCTACCCGGGATTCTATGTTTCGGATGTGCTTTTCGTAGATTCTTTTTCTTCGAATCTTCGGTTTTCTTTGATCCTGCAGACCGTTCACTATCGTCTTCCGTCTGCGGTCTTTCTGCATTTAAGACCATGTACACTAGCCTTTACTTGGCAGTTTTGGCTCTTTGGTTTTCACTTCTTTCACTTTCGTGCATTCCTGGGGTATCAAGATGATGGGAATGGTCAACGTTGGTATCTTCAGAGTTTCATCCATCATTGAGAAATCGTTGGAAATTTCTCGAGTGGGATAGTCCTGCGCCTTTTACGGCCGCCATTTTTTTATTTTCTTGCGTTTACCATTATAGAAAGTTTTTATAGTAAACTCATTGTGGTCACTTTTGTGTGGCTGTAGTAGATAATTACAACTTCAGCGTTTTCCGTCGATTTCGTTACATTTTTGAAAGTCTATCATTGCCCTTAACAAGTTGGTGTTTTGGCGTTGAAGTATGCTACACTATTCACGGAATTCTTGAATGAGTATCTGATCGATGAATTGAGCCAGGCTTCCATTCGCTCGAAGGGAAGTGCTTTTGAGATTTTAAACTGGATTGCGGTGTGGATTTGGTAACCTAATGGCAAAGAGGAAGGTGTTATATGAAAATAGTACAGCGCCGTAACTGAGCTTTGGGGAGTGACCATGGCCACTCATTGAAAGACATGGTGAAAATCGTGAATCGCGGAAGCGCAACGATGGACACTGGGAATCACGGGGCGGAGGAAAGACGGACCGCAACGAATTCAAGCGAAGCGATTCGTTGGCAATATAGGACTCAGGAAAAAAGATAACAAGTGAGTGTGGCATCTTAAAGAAGCGTAGAGGAGCAGTTTGGAGTTATTAGCGAATGACTGAGCTCGCTTGGTGAACAGGTGATCAGACTTCCAAAAAGGGGAGAGCACAAGACAACCAACCAAACCAGCAAAAGCTTTCCCAGGAAAGGATAAAAGGAACACCTCCGTACCTGTTTTACCCCGCAACCCCGCAATTTGCAAAGAACACCGTTCGTCCTGCATTTTGCAGGCGCTAGGTCAATTGTACCGGATTTAGGCTGGCGGAGGCACCGCTACCGAGATAACCTTTTTTCGGGCAAGGCAAGCCGCAGCCTCATGTAAATGGGGCACTACCGACTATGCCACGCGGCCCTTCGCGCCGTTTAGTCCCAGGATTCGGGGTTTGTGTTGCGGTTTTTTGTTATGGGGGGTTTGGGGGGAGTGATGGGGGAAGGAATGGGATGTTTCGTTGGAAATTACGGGATGTAATTCCGTTTAAATAGGCAGTTGAGTGAGTAGGCACACCACGAGACTGGATGGAAGATTGGTTGGCTATCTTTGGTTCTGTTCGTGAAGTAGTCCAGTGGTGGGTTGACACAGCTATATAAAACGGCAGAGACTACCTGAAGTTTCATTAACATTAATCTATTAGAGTGAATCAGCCATCACCTTCCTTCAACCACTCAACCTTGCGTCGACTTAGTGTCGCTGTCATCATGGTTGTTTTCTCTAGCCTCCTCTTCGCTCTTTCGGCTCTTTCTGGGTCATTTGCCTCTCCTACTATCAGGAGCGACATCGTGGAGCGCGGTGCCCAAGATTTTGTTTTGCAGAGAGGTAATTCTTCTTTTGGTTCTCTGAGTCGTCGACAGTCTACGCCAAATTACAATCAAGACTATACGACTGGAGGAACTGTCAGTTATTCTGCAGCTACAAGTGGATTTTCTGTCACCTGGTAAGTTACCTACTTGAACATTTTATTTTCTTCCCAAGTGCTTCTTAAGTCATGTCGAAATTTACTCCTGCTTGATAAAAGCTCACTTTCGAGAAAAACAACTAACTCAATATGTAGGAGCACAGAAGATGATTTCGTAGTAGGCAAGGGGTGGACAACAGGGACCACCAAGTACCGAACCCAATAACTTCCTCATCACTTTCGATTACTAACCCTTTAATTTTCTAGCCCAATCACTTACAGCGGCTCCTTCTCCACCAGCGCAGGAACCGGTCTCCTCTCCGTCTACGGCTGGACGGAAAACCCCCTCGTCGAATACTACATCATCGAAGACAACTCCAGCCCGCCCAGCTTCGGCTCCGTAAAAGGCTCCGTAACAAGCGATGGCTCATCCTACACAATCTGGGAAAACCAGCGCGTCAACGAACCTTCCATCGTCGGAACCTCAACCTTCAACCAATATATCTCCGTCCGCTCTTCCACACGAACGAGCGGCACTGTGACGCTGGAGAACCATTTTGCGGCTTGGGCGGCGCTGGGAATGGATTTGGGGGCGATGAATTATCAGGTTATTGCTGTGGAAGGTTGGGGTGGAAGTGGGAGTTCGAGTCAGACGATTAATAATTCGGGCACGGGATCTACGAGTCCTACTACGACTTCTACGGCTTCGGGATCCACTGGGACGGGTGGTACCGGTGCTTGTTCGGCTCTCTATGGGCAGTGTGGTGGTACTTATTGGACTGGTGCTCTTTGCTGCTCGGCGGGGTCTTGCGAATACAACAGCGCTTATTACTCGCAGTGTCTTTAAGGGGGCATTCCGCAGTGGAGAGGTAGAGAGTGGTGATGAAGCGAGCCCGTGGATGGTGTTGAGGTTTGGGTGAAAGTTTTCGCAATCGCTCCAGTATATATTTTGTTTCGTTCTGTATATAGGTATATTTTTGATAGGCTTCTTAAAAATAGTCTCTTTTTGCTCAGTCGGCTTGAAATTCGGAATTGCATTTGAGATGAAGGGAAGAAGTGCTAAATTTACTCCCCTTAAATCTTACGCTGGCTAAGCGAGGCCAGCGCATGTCAGAATTCTGTGGTACTCGTGGTCTACATTCACCAACACTTGGTGCAATTAATAGAAGTATGACTGTGAATAAAAACAGCAGTTCTTTAATCGCGTCGAAAGAATTTCTTCTAAGACAAGTTTCATTCCCAATCCCATCGCTCAAAAATTCCACCTTCCCCTGAATGATTTCACAGCGTATGAGAATCACCATCCACGAGTATGTTTCACAACCGGACAGAATTCGAGTACTTAAACTTCTGGGAGTGCGCATCTCCTTCCTCTTAAGTATCACCACTTCAAAACAATACACAACCCTCTAACCGTATCAAGAAACAAAACAAACTAAAACCACCCCCAACATGAGTCCCCACGATGAGGAGAAGAAAGAGCTCGTTTACAACAACACCTCGAAGAAATTCTACCGCCTACCGCGCGCAGATCTACAGGCTAACCGTACATCTCCTCCCCCTTTCCTTCCCACCAAAACTCCCTTTTGAAATGTTACTAACTCTCACAAAAGCAACACGCTTCAGAGCCATCCCAGTCTCCCGCTTCCAACAACGCCTCCACGCAACTCCCGATCCCTACGATCCTGCTTCTCCTTCGTACGGAAGGTTTACTGCTAACCCGTTCTTACCAGTTGAGTTTCAAGCGGCGAATGCGGTTTCGTTTGGGAAGAAGAACGTTTGGGTTGAGGGGTGGGAGGGGGATTCGTCGAGGAATGGTATGGGGGGTGGATGAGGAACGTAGAGGCATTTAAATTAGCAACCTAGGTAGAGAAATTGAACTTAAGAGAGTTGGTATGGTTTTCGGGATTCACTTAGAACATCGACCCGATCTGCCGGTAGCAAATCCTATAAGGTCCATTCACCACCCAACTTAAGCGTATGCCACATAAGAGGATCGATTCACCCTAAACAAATCACAAAGTTTAATCACCTTCATCAAATAATTATCTTACCGGTAGGTAAACAACTCAACCAATAACAGCCTCGAAAGCCCCTCTGATTCAGCCCCCTCACGATATTAAATGCGGGGTGGTTATTCTGAACCTCCTCTTGGGTCTCGCCGTCTCGGGCTTCTCGAACACTTTTTGTACTTCTTGGATGAAGTATTTCGATTTTGCTATCAAAGATGAGTGATCACTTGTAATAGATCATGGAATGTAAAATACGGTTGGAAGTATCGAGGTGAATATGGTTCAGGACTAGGAGTATTATCATACTGTTGCTGTGGGCCAGACGGACCCTAATCCCGTATATCACATTTCAAAATATCAAAATATCCTACCGGGGCAAAACACCAAGGGGACCACATCAGAAGAGCCTTCAGAAGAGCCTGGTTCATTCTGTACATCTCGACGAAAAGCTGTGACTTTGTCGCAAGTCTCGAGTGTAAGTTCTCGAACATCCACGTACAGAATTTTAGTGCGAGTGAACTTGAAAGACTAATCTCACATGTTTTGAAATCAAACGCCGATCTTAGATTCGGTGGTAGTTTTTATTTCGGTAGTAATATTTGTTACGGTGACAAAATCTGTTTGATATTGCAAGAGGTCGGATGAGGTAAGTAACTTTACCATCAAAGTATCTCCCCTCCCCAAATTCATACCCCTTGCCCTAGTACGGCCCAGAATAAACTTTTTCCAGCTGATACAGCAACCATGCAAGGCACCCGCGGCAGCAGCATCGTCATAACCATCCTCGTTCTTCCCCCTTCCTTCACTTCTCTCCAGGCCTGCAAATCCAATTCTCTAGCTAGTGAATCGAGTCAAAAAGACATTGTTCTCCCGGCAATTTCTAGGGTTTCCGCATCCAGATAAATGCTAATGATTCTGGTACCCCAAGAATTTTGTTTGAATATGTAGCAACTGCAAGGTTGTGGTTTCGATGGCTTCGTTTAGCAACACTAATCTAGTGAGTTGTAATTGCAAACAATCAACCCACCAAGAACTCCGCAGTTGCGACGTATTGGCCTGGTAAATTCCCCTTGAGGGTGCCTTTCTTGATGCCAACTAGAATAAGTTTTTATTCTATCCGAAACGACAACATTATACAGCAACTTTTTGTATACATCACCATCGAGATCAAACCTGCAGTCCCTATATCAATTTGAAGTGACGATTCTGCACACTGTATGTCGCTAGAGTGTCGACAAACTTGACAATTCAATTGTTAGAACTTCACTTTTCCAGAAGCCATCCGCAATCAAATCTCCTCCACGCGTGCTCTTATTGAAAAAGATTCAATTACAGATACGGAGGCTTCCTACGTGTAAGTTACTGCATAGTCTGCACGGCAATTGAACTTAAACTGTCCGTTAACCATATTTCGAATGCAAATGCATCAGCCAACAATCTTGAATTCGGCAGTAGAGTTTATTTCGGTAGTAGTATTTGTTACGGCAGTAAAACCTGTTTGATGTTCAAGAAGTTGAAAGAGGGTCTAGTGGTTAGAAACTCTCTTTTTTGTTCCACGGCCGTCTCTTCTCCTTCGTATTCATCACCCACTTCTTCGTAATGTCTCCTGTATCATCGCTAGCCTTCCAAGTGGGTGGTTGGGCTCTGGACCCTCGTTGAAGGGATCCTGTGTGACGGGAGAGAAAAGAGGGTTTGGGCTGGCGGAGGCTTAAATAGCTCTCGCGCACGGGCCACACGCTAGCCTATATTCATTCCCGTCACATCCTGAGGATCAATCGGAGTATGGTTGATTTCCCAACCACTCTGCCAGTCATATATACCTCACTCGTATGACCAAACGTCTAAGGGTTACTGTTTGTTTGTTTTGTTTGGGCCTATCTGTAGAAGTTATGATATTTTATTGTAGTAAAAGCCGTCTCAAGAGAGAGGCTCTTTCCTGAAGATATATTCGTGCCCTATAGCGCAGCACGTGCGAGGACTGAGTTCGCCATCATCGTGATTTAGGGAAAAGGAGATTATTCTTATATTGGGATTTTACTGTAGACTCGTAACGTATATATGGGTGATAAGCCGACGAGTTTAGGTTCAATGTGATGTTGAAGGTTAATACGAAGTGATTTCTGTTTGTTCTGGGTGGGAGGGAGGAGCACCGCATTATACTTAGTAAGTGAACAGAGTTGACAGTTCTAGGATAAGGGGAAAGGGCTATTGCGATGTGGCTAGAGGGTTGTGAGGAATTATTGGTGACGCTGTTGGGTGGAAGATATCTGTTTGGGTTGAGCGGGCGGAGTTCCCCCCTAATTTCTCGCTTAAAATCTCTTCCCCTCCCCCCTCCTCCCCCTCCCTCCCCCCAACCCACCAACTCCCCCTTCAACCCCCTTCTCATCCCCAAAAACTCCCCAACCTTCCATCCTCCCAACTATTATACAACTTCCCTTCCCTTTCCTTCCCACTCTCGAATCGCCGCTATACCTTCAATTTACCCCCCTTCAATATTCCATACCCAAGCGAAGCAGGTAACGGCAACGCAACCAGTCCGACTACCATACATCGAGTACCGCTTAATCGAGGATATCAAGTCTCAAATCAACAGCAAACAATTCTATATGCAGTTCACCAATCTAACATTACCCAAAACTATCGTACACTTAAATACATCTAATACAACTATTGAAAATATCACTCCCAACTTCTCAATATTAAGAGAACCTACGACTTAAACCCCCAGCAAGCCAGAGAACTTGATTGGCATTTATTATGCTAGTGTATACTAGATAACTTTGCTGTTATCCGAGATATGTTTAATCTCATTTAAAATCCCACAGAGAATTTGAAAGATTAGAGTTGATTGTGAATGACGATTGGAGGATATAGCAAGGAAGGTGGGAATCAATGTCACTAGCATCTCTTACAATTATTTCATAACTAGTAGCATATATTCCCGCTCCTACCTGCGCAAGCATTTCCCCATACAAAAACATCGCGTTTTCCCGCTTTATTTCCTCCTTTCCGATTTAAACAGACTGGGATTTCGATTGGCATTCTAGAAATGCAACATCTGATATCTTCTTTTCGATTAATCAAAATCCCTGTGCGTCACCATCTTCTCGTCACGGCAATAGGTATCTTACTAGGAGGAGATTCGTCTCGGAAGGTGGTAATTGACGTACAGTACACTGCATTTTCAATATCAGACCTGCCACGAGGACGAAAGACCGTGAAAGGTCTGGGTGAGGTTATTGTTAGAAAAATGTACAGGACGGTGAAGACAACGCGAGATTGAATTCATGCTCATGATGTGCAGTTACACTGTCTTCTCGTACATCTCCGGGAGGGGTGGATGATTGGTAGGTAGGTATCGCTACGAAGGTGGTTGGTGCTAGGTACAGTTCATGTACTGGTCCCCGAGTGCTACTGAGTGGTCCGGTTGGTGAGGAAGAGTTCATGTATAATTTCGTGCTAGCACATGTTCCGGGATATGGGTAAATGATCAGCAATCATCTAGAAACTAGTTCATCGGGTAGGGCCGCCCTTCTAGAAGGACAGATAGAAGCAAATGACATGATGCCAGCGGCACAGCAAGTCAGATACGAAAGAATGGGACGCATGTCGACCATGAAGTATTGCTTGCATTGTCGACGTTGAAATTGGTCTACCTTTGTAGCTAGTATGAGTAGCTAAGGTAGCATCGTAAGGCCTGTTACTTAGTCAGCGTAGCGTAGTGTGCGGGTCGGTAGATGAGCTTGCTTGCTTGCTTGCATCGAATCTCCAGTCCCATCTCGCAAGAACCTGGGAGGTGCAGCAGATGCCCCCATCAGATGGGGGTGGCGCCTCTTCATCGTCCCCTTGGAGCTTCCACATCGAAATGTTCCATCGAAATCTGGTACGACAACGTTTGCGAAACAATCGATTGTTTCGATTTCCTGTTGAATGCTGGAGACGAGGTCGATCCATTCAAGAAACCCGCTCCCATTCCACAGTTCCAATTGGCATCTCAGATCAAGATTTTCGTTTCCGTCGTACTCGAACTTCGCCGCTCGGTATCTCGAAATAGCATATCAGATTAGAGTTAAACCATGAGGGTGAAAATCTCCGCATCCTCCACGTCATATGGAAAACGATAAACAAACAAAAATAGAAACGAACCTTCCCCCTTGCTAGCTGCCGTTTACGCCATCAACGGTTCCACAGGCGGCTGAGTATCCTCGTCCTCGCGTTGTGGACCCGTTTGTTCTGGAAAGGGACAGACGAAAAGAGATGGAAGACGAAAATTAAATCACGTTTTCGGCGCGTGTGTGCACGGTTCGAAACAATTATTCGGAAGGGGAAGAAGGGTGAGTGATCTTTGCTTTCATGCGACCAGCGATGCAACCTCGAAATTTCAAGAGGAGCTTTTCGGTTCTCCCTTGACAGCTCGGCCCTGCCATGCTCTGCCCAGGCAAATGTCTTGCCTTGCTTCCGCTTTGCGTGGACGCGACCCTTGACAATCGTCTCCTACCCCACGTCTTCTCCGCCAACGAGCGACCCCGATTTTGGGAATGCTCAATCAATTGTTAATCAATTAAAGCCAGTCGATGGAGCAGATCAATCGACTTCGGAACAGCGTCAGGGTCTTTTTCGCTCATGGCATATGGCATTTGTGAGGTTGGCGGGAATGAAGTAAGAAAAGTATGGGAAAAGTTCAGGCAGGAAAAAAGGGGGGACGAATTAACGATTCTCCACCAAAGTACCGGTAGCAGTTTTCTTTCTGGCCAGAGCTTTCCGGCTTCCGAACGGTCTTGTCAGCAGCAGGTTCCCGCTGGCGGCGCTTGCCCAGACCCGCCTGTGTCCTGCTCTTGTCCCAACCTCCAAGGTGCGCCAGGCTGAAGCCTTACTGTACTGACAAATACTCGTCCATATGTAACCGCCAGATACGTACTGCGGTATGCCATAAAATCGCGATTCCTTCTTCTGCCTCATCCTGGGGTAACTCTTACTCAATCGAGCAATCAAGGTCTGGAAGAGAAGGAAAAGAATGCGAATTGGAAGAGAAATCCAGCGCATAATGCATATCAGTCAAATCATAAAACGCCTTTTATGCGTTGGCTGACCACCACCCCTTGCTCCACCAACCAAATCGGTGGGTTGGTCTTGCTTTTACCAAAGCTGCGGAGGGCGGAAACTCATTCTCTGCCATGTGAAACCGGTTTGTTGCTTTGGTAGCGACGGCGGATGATGGACGATTGCTGATCATGAAGACGACGATGATGTTGAAAGGAGATCTTATAGCAGGGAGCTGTCCATATTCGGTTTAGCGTAGGGCAGATGCGTGAATACGGAATACGACGAAGAATAGGCGCGTGATTGGCGGCGTCGGAAGGTGAGACTGCGGGGGTGTTGGGGGTTGGGTTGATTGATCTGCCGGCAGCGAACCCTTCGGAGCCTCCAAAAACCTCCGCCGGTGCGAGGAGTGCCAGTCGGGACTCGACCACGGGGACGCAGAGCGATTGTCTGGTACGCGGAGGAGTTGCGCGCAATAGGATCATCGTGATAATGGTTGATCCAGCTTGCATCCGAAGAACGCTGGCCGGTAGACACTATGAGGTAGGGATTGAGCTTGCGGAGGAGGGACGAAAGAGAGGAGAGCGGCGCGGAGAAGAGGAAGAGGAAGAGGACAAGAGGACAAAAGAGTCGGGTCGGGTTCGAGCGCAGCGAGCCTGGGGGTTTGGGGGCTTGCCCCCATGAAGAAGAGAGTTGTGAGTTGTCCATAAGTGCGAAAGAATCGAGTGACGCTCCGCTGGCCCTCCGGGGGCCAGGCCCAGGTCGCTGCGCTCTCATCACCAAAGAGACGGTATCGCAGAAACAGTGGTACAGCAGTCTCCATTTCAATCGGGGAGCTTCAGGCACAGGACGGGCAACTCTGAGGACCTGTTATCTCGAGACACGTCATACCATCGTCGCCGCATTTCCAGGCCTCGAGCAATAGCGAGGATGGTGAGGTTTGGTAAGCCGCCAAGTCAAGCACTCGAACCACGGTCGCCCGTGGACTTTGTGATAATGGCCTCCCCTTCACACACTCACTCACAGAACGAGGCCTCACACCGCTGGGCCGTACCGTCGCCCGTCTGCGTGCCTGCTACTCTCTCTCACCGGATGCCCTACGGATGCATCTCAAGGGTAGCAAATACCCCGCCTTCTGTATGTATGTGTGTGATGTGAACGAGGTCCGACAAGCACATTCACATGTGGCATCCATCCCTCCCGCACCACAACACCCTCACCACCCCATACTCTTCCAGCCCTCTGGCTTGCCCCCTACAGCCCTCCAATCCTCCTTCGCTGATTCGCCCAGAAACAGGCTAGCGACGGCTTTGCCCTCCAGTAAGAACGGATGCAACCCACCCTCTCTGTCGAAAAGGATGAAATAATCCACCAAAGCAGAAGAATGGTCCGAAGCTGACGGGCATATAAGCACGGTACCGACTACATACGGCCGCAGGTACAGTACTGAGAGTAGCAGTGGCTGTTGAATCAAGAAGGTTCACCCTGTGCACCTGACGATGGTGAGAGAAACAGGAACGTCGTCGCGATGAAAGTCGTCATCATCCTTGGTCTTGTTGGCCTCGCTCGGTTGTCGTCCCTCCTTCTCCAGTGTTGGAAGAGAGAGCTCGAGCGAATATTGAACCAGATCAAGTCGTGCAAGTCGTCGGCTTGGTAGGCAGAGAGTGAAAGCCAAGTGCCAAGTGACCCCGAAAGAGGTGAGCACCGTATCGTATTACTCGCAGGAATCAGGTTTGGAACGAGTGGCAACGCGGTGAGCAATTCCAGAAAAGGGGGGTAAGTCCAGCCTTTTACAAACTTGGTTGCGGCTCAATACTTATTCATAGAGTGGCAATCCTCATCCCTCAGTGATCTCCAGCCCTAATTCCTCTACTAAACACATCTTCACTTGAAATGGAAACTCCAAGTCTACTACTTTTATATAATTAATTATTTCCAAGCTATAGTACCGGTATCCAACCATCTATGATGTGCGTTCGTGATCTTTTAATCCCCTCGCCCAAAAAAAAAATCCAGGGCATCCGCTCCATGCTGTGAACCAATGACATGGCTTCCCAAAAATCCAACGTCCTTTGCCATGCCCGCCATTCCCTGTTCCTTGAGTTTTTGCCACGCACACACCCCATTTCGTTCATCACCAGTGGGTGCGCGCGTCCGATCCATCGTCCCTTGCCTAACTAGTAATTATGTATGGTGGGGCACGTCGAGCAACATGGACCAAGGAAAGCGCATCTTCAAGAACTATGTATATAGAAAGGGCAAAGAAGCTTGTACCGAAATGGAAGAATAAAAATTGAAAAAACAAGCGATGTTGGGGTATAATCTTCTTTCCAAAGATAAGAAAAAGCTTCCAAACAGCAAACACAAGCAAAAAACATGCACAAGAAACACGAACAGGAAGAAAAAAAATAGAGTACGATGAAGAAAATCGCCCCTGCGCCACGCTGTCCAATCACCCCCGAGATCAAGGCCTATATGTGCCATCATAGCGAAAAAGCTGGTATTGCATATACCCTTCCTTGCCGTGATATACCCCCGAAATCGTCAACTGCTCCGAATTACGCCTTCCATGCTGACCAAGCGCTTATCGTTCCCGTGTTTCGTTACCGCCAATCCATCCTGTACCAGCGGAAAGGAAAGAAAATTTTTATTGTGTGTCGTAAATGTTTTGGTCGTAGGTGCGAAAGATGGGATGGGCGTGGGTTATGTACCGAGAGTCATGATAGGAAATTTTTGTGTGGGAGTGGAGGAGGCGCGCTCCCGTCGCGGAAAGGAGTGTGGATTGGATGGCCTTTTGTGTACAGTAGAAATATTTTTGGTCTTCCATTGAGTAAAGGAAGACTGGATGAGTGGTACAAAGGTATTGTATCTCGTCCGAGTTGTCGCGTGTGGGTTAAAGAGTTTTAGGCGGTTAAGTAAATTTCGGGTTTTAGAGAAAAAGTTGGTGAGAACACCAAACGTTCTGTACAGACATTGGAGATGACTTCAATGGCTTCTTGCTTTGAGCTAATATTCGGTGTCCCCAGGATCAGAAGCGGGTGCTTCTGCTGGAGACGCTGAATGCTATAACTCCATAGCCTTTTCTTTGCACGCGGCTGAGGTGAAGCCTGTGCCTACTTTTTGTGCTATGATGCGCCACTTCTCTTGCTCGTAGTCGTGAAGTGCTGTTCGAAGCTTTTGAACCTAGAGAAAAATGTTAGGAAATGCTTTTGAGTTTTGGACAAGTCGCTTACCGTCTCGTCTGTCCACTGTGTAGTCTTTGCCTTTAGTTTGGTGCAATAACGAACTTGTAGAGTCCCCGAAGAGCGGCCTGGGAAGAACTCGGCAATCTGCTTCCACGTCAAGTTCTTATTTTCCTTCAGATCTACCAGCTTCTGGTCATCTTCTGGAGTGAACTTCAACTTGGGTCCGCGAGGTCTCAAAGCTGGTTCAGGCATTCCTGGATGGCCTACTACACTTGGTGCTCCTCCTGATGGCGGAGACATCATGCTCGAGTTTGGATCATCTCCTCTTGCCCGCTTGGGTGGGTGAAGAGACGGAGGAAGCTGGTGGCCATGGTACTGTGGTGTATGAAGGCCTCCTCCAAAATCCATTATTGGCGGCTGTTGCATGTGTGGATGAACTCCCATCTCCCCGGGAGTTCCCATCTGTGGTAGTTGCGGTAACCCATCCATTCCTACCCCCACCAACTGCTCATCGTCGTCTCGTTGCCTCTTCGAACCAGTCGCCGGTTGCATCTGCCGTGGAGCCCCCGGCGGCGGGAACATCATTGAATGTTGACTGCTACCATATTGAGGGGACTGATGGTGAGTTGACATCTCGGGCGCAAGAGGGCCTGGGTAGGTCTGGTGCTGGGAATGAGACTGTTGCTGCTGCTGCTGCTGTTGCCCAAGGTGTTGGGGATGTTGCTGCTGCTGCCCTCCGTAGTGTCCATGAGGAGTACTGAGCCCTTGTCCAGTTCCGTGTTGAATATCTGGATGCGACCCGAAGACGCGCTCCTCGGGATGGTCTTCGGGTTGAGGAACATAGTTGATATATGGATTTGCATCGTGGCCTGGCCGATACCCAGACATGCATGGATCCCGCCACAGCGAACTGCTCTCGCAGGTCGCTGGGGGCAGATGAGCTACTTGCTGGAGCACTGCTATCGTGTTATGTTTCCCGAGGGCTTGTGGCTGTTATGTCGTTGGTATTGTTTTTTTCAGGTCAAATGCAGCTGCGCGCGTTTCGAAAAGTACTGTTGTCTATATAAGGCTCTTATATAGGTTGATGGCTGGATTGCCGAGGAAAGCATTTGAAGAACAATGCAATGAGACTCGAAACAAAAGGTTCAACCTTCTTCCGTGAGGGGCGCTGTCTCCGCGAGAATGGCGGTAGTGTGTCCGTAAGGAGGGGTGGTATAGGAACAAGTTGAGATAACGAGAAAGTTGGTAGGGAGGGGCATGGCTTTGCATTATATCTGTCGTCTGATGTTTGCGCTCATCAGGCATTGACCGGATTTGGGCTAGTAATTAAAGGTGCAGACGAGTCTGATAGACGCTCCAAGCACTGCAGTAACTGGAATGGGTAGCAGGGACCCGAATGCGTGTGGGCCGACTTTCTTTGGAGAAGCATCAAGTTCTGGATTATGCCATGGTAGGGATGGAGGGGGGGTTGAAGGCCAAGGGGGGGGGAGGCCAAGGGAGAGGGCCAACTTGGCAAGGGTGGTGACGGGTGATGGCAATGGCTATGATGAGGTGGAGGTAGGGGGGTAGGGGGGTTAATGGGTGTGGAAGAGGTTTGATGGGTAGAAAAGTCATGGGCGTGGGAGAGGTTTGATGGGTAGGAGATGGGTAAGTGATAGGCAGGAGGGGATGATTGCTCATGGCTGCTGCTCATGGCTCTCATGGCTGCTCATGGCCATGGCTGTAGCTGCAGCACCACAGGCACAGTCGATCCAGCGTGAGTGAGTGCGTGAAGCGGAAGCGTAAAGAGGCGAGAGTCAGGGGGGAGAGGGGGGGCATGAGCTTTGGAATTCTGCATGGAAGCTTCTGAGACAGGAAATGTGGGGGCTGCCATCGTCTATAGGGCTCTGGCGCATCGCATTGGCTTGATCGACCCATTCGATGCGCCAGCACGCTGTGCAAGAGATGCCGTCCTATATAGTCTATGTCGATATGATGCGCGTGGGAGTGATGGTGTTGGTGTTGCTGGATGCGCTGATGATGGGCATTGGGCCCTTACCGGGAGAGCCTCTTCCAAGATGTGGTGGTGATGCCGACGCCGATGCGGTGATGCACTGACGCACCAGACGCGATGCGCACACCGGCGAAGAGCCCCTCTCTCGTGCCCCTGAACCGATCAATATTCGCGGGCGGCATGGCAACATGCCCCCCAGCCGCCGGAACCCGCTTCTCACAGGCATTGGCCCATTATTGTTCCGGGAGGCCAGCTTCGTGCCAGCGGTCCCCAGCACATCGTGTTAATGCACATGGATGGCCCTAATATTAAACCCTCCCTTTGCCAGGTCGCTGGACCAGATCGCGTGCTGTTCCTCGACGACGAGTGACGCGACGGAGATTGTGAATAATGCATCGCTTCCAGAAAAAGATGAGCAGACGTGGACAGCGACAGGTTTGACAACCACTTCCGGCCCGGGTCGATGGAATGGGAATGGAGCTTCGCGTGTTGATGCGACCATCCGCGGGGCGGCTACTTCGTAAAGCGCGTCTCGTGGAGTCGTCGGCAGTGCGTCTCTATTTCTACATCATGCCTTCGCGACAAGACGTAAGATCGGCGTAGCTCACCCAGAGAGAGTGGACTGCATTGAGGGAAATGGGAGGCAATTAGAACACGCCCAGCTAGAGCCACTCAGAGGGGGTAAGCAATGCGATGTCATTCTATGCGGAAAAGGTGGTTATTAATGGCACAAATGACATGAAGAGTACTTCACTTAC
Organism: Hymenotorrendiella dingleyae; assembly: GCA_003988905.1. Taxonomy (NCBI): domain Eukaryota; kingdom Fungi; phylum Ascomycota; class Leotiomycetes; order Helotiales; family Helotiaceae; genus Hymenotorrendiella; species Hymenotorrendiella dingleyae. Next base: position 29,277 of record QYAP01000442.1, read on the forward strand.
TTACCTAGGTAGGTAGGTAGTCAACTGGACGTTGATATTGAATCGAATTGGGCTTGCTGATTCGTTCGTTTACGTGGTGTTGTTGAATTAGACGCGGAGTTGGCCTCGACACGGGAGAAGGGGGTGGCAAACCTGAGGCATCATTTTCATAGACGACGTCTCTGCTACACTTCACTTCTACAAAACTTCCAGAACTTGCTAGCATTAATCCTACAGACTATCGAGGCGCTAAAGTACAACCTTAAAGAGTTCTAAAACCTAAACTGAGAGTTCCCTGCAAACCAATTCAGCCAAAAGATACAGTACTCTACCAAATCAATAATTGCTGTTCTAATCCACGGGAGAATCCTCGAGGTTTTCCGATGAACAGCGTGGATAGAGATGAGAGGTAGGCATTATGATTTTCCGGTACCGCCGGCCATCTCATCTGATCTTTGGAGCGCATTGATATTTCGTGCTCGGATGAAGGTCAGGTAGGATGCCGAAGTACAGCACCACGAGTCTCTTTCGAAACCAGGTACAGTAGTTACCAAGATCTAACGCCAACTCGCATCCTCCGTGGCTCTTATCGATGAGATATATCCAAGGAGGTGTACTGGAACTTGGAAGCTTATATATTGGAAGCTTGAAAAGTCTCATCGAAAAGTGGTCTCATCAAATTATAAGATCGTCGCACTCGATCCATTCGACGTTTTTCCACGAATGGATTCACGATTTTTTGTCATCGATGAATTGAGTGTACGGCTTCTAACGCTCATTGCCCGTTACTTTGGTATACTGGATCTACTCATCCGACTCTCTCAAATACGAAATAGGTACCGTATTAATTAGTTTAGAGCCCCCCTTCTCCCGTTTTTGACCTTATTGTGCCAGACCATGAAAGAGAATTGAGGTCAATGGGAGAGTTTCTCCTGAGAGCGAATCCTCTCCTTTTTCGGGGCCTCTGTCATTGTTCTCTATTCTCTTAGATATCCTGGCATAATGAGGTCAAAAACGGGAGAGGGGGGCTCTAAACCAATGAATACGGTATTGCCACCGTGATCAACTCTGCTACCGAATTCAAGGTTGTCGAGTTCAAGCGATATGGTGAGCCAGCAATTCAGTCGTAAGCGGCAACCTGAAGTCAGAAACTATATTGCAAGAACGCTTGCGGAATGCTTCTCGAACAAGAAAGTTCTTTACTCTCGGTCGCTGTTGACTGATCGACAGCGCGTCGTAGTGATGTTGTTAACGTTGCGGAAGATTTTAAAATGGTTAGCCACCAGTGAGCTTCTGAAACTATTTCAAAAAGTAGCATTCTCATTGGACCACGCAGTTTCTTAGTACTCTGGCTACCTTCGTAGATTATCACAGCGCCCAAAAGGTTCGTTACCTAAAGCTGAGCATGCACTTCCAAGTTCTTCAAGGGTTTAATCTGCAGATAGTACCATAATAATTGGAATACAAGATCCCCCCATCTCGCTCGTTTTAAGGTCAATTTTTTTAGGTTATTACAGAGAATTAAGGTTAAATGGGAGAGGATCTTCCGTTTTCAGGGCCTCTTTCATATTGATTTCTATTATGCCAAACCCCCAAAGAGAATTAAGATCAAAACGGGAGAAAAGGGGGGTCTTATATTCCAATCAATGCGGCATTGCAGTGAAAGTTCGACATATTGGGGATTATCTGGGTCATGGGAGATGTAACTTTCCCATTTACATACAAGCCCTTCTATCTACATAATATTCACTATCACTTGTGTAGGTAGCATGTTGTTTGTGTCGTAAATTCTGCAACTTGAAAAAAAGCCCGTTACCCTAGCCGAACGGAATAAAGCCACTAAGCCAGATATTATAAAGAATAAGATGGAACCGACTAATCTACTTCATAATCTCAACTAGAAATCTCTCGCCTTCAATTTTCTGCATCAGTTTATCGTATATGGTTAAGAAATTCTACACCTTCCCTTCATTATTCCTTGAGCCCCTGAGAAACCTCGGGTAATCTGGCCTTCCGAATCTATCCATTTCCTGAATCAACAGCGCAATAGCGGGATGTAAGTTAAACGTAACAACCTTTTCAAGCAAGTCTTTAAGGGGTATCAATTCATAATGCTTCCCTTGATCGGCATCTATCTCATACTTAGTCATATGCAGCACTGCCACATCAAAAAGTGAGGTTATATCCGTAAATATCATTGGAGCTTACTTTCTTGAAATTCAAGAGAATAAAATGAATCGTGCGGTGGTTTCTTAGGTTTGGTTCCGCGGAAAATCTGGTTGATCACGTGCAGTAACTTACGGGCACAATTGTGGCAGGCTTCGATTACGTAATACCAGGGGCTAAAAGGGAACTTAAGGGCCAAATTTAAAATAGATGAATAACGTATTAATTAGGTTATAATCCCACCCTTCCCCCCCTATCCCGAGCCTCATTGTACCAGATTATGATGGAGAATTAAGGTTAGAATAAAAGAGACTTCTCCAGTTTTCTGGACCTCTCCTATTCTGAGTCTTATTATACCAGGCCGTGATAGAGAATCGACATAAAAAATGGGAGAGAGGAGATGCTCTAAACCAATTACTACGGTATTCCGGAACCCGTTCCTTATCATTTATTTGAACCTCTTTGACAGTGCGACTCGTACTAAGCCAAAATTAGAAAATGAAAGGGATAAAGGGAATTTGACTTCAGAAACTGGGGCTATGGGATCCTCAAAGATCGTCATTTCCGACATCGGTGACGCGGGTGTAGGCTCATCACGTCTCTGTTCCGAGTAGCGTGTTGTTGTGAGTTGGTAATGGGAAATTTAACAAGTTAGTTCGGCGCTACCTCTCACCTCCAGGACACCAAATGCGCCCATTACACCGTCAACCCTCAAACATATTTTGTACTCCACGACAGTCAATCAAACGCAAAATTTGAGGGTCAATTGCATTTGTCGTCATGGAATCACCCAACGAGAACACGCAAATGAATTTCAATACTTCTCAACATCCCAGGAGGCCAGAAACGTAGGTTACATGACCAAATCCAAAGCTTACATGATATAAACATCAACTAAAACCGAAAAAGACCAGATGTTGTTCGTAAATGGAATGCCTGTCAAGCGCGAGAGTAAATCAACCTCATATCACCTATCACACTTTGCATTCTTTTTAACTTATACTTCCAGCAAACTACTACGAGCGAACGCAGCCCCTCCGGCTCCTCCAGTCCCGGCGCCAATTCCAGTTGTCCGACTCCCGACCCCTATTCCGATTGATGCACGACTCGAATGGTGGGAACGCAATAAAGGTTGGTATACTATAAATAGATGCCTGGCCATCTGCGGTGCCTTCATAGCTATGCTTTTGTTCGCAAAAGCTTCTGAGGGGGTTGGAATCTTCTTGATCGTCATTTGTTGGCTTTTGTTGGCCGGGGCATTATGGCGGGATGGCTATTATACCGCGGTAGGTATGTCTGAAGAGGAGATGAGTCAGGCTAGGGATGAGGCGATGAGCGTTTGGTTTGTCTAAGAAGTGATCGGAGTCTGCGGAGCGCAGTCCCCAGATTACGGAGTTTCTCTTAGGGCAGTGGTCGCTGAAGTGTTGGTAAAATGAAGGGGAAAGACCCGTTCTTAAAATGTCTCCCTTCACCTTAAGTTTGAATTCAGATCATTCATATGTTTATGTTATATATCCATTCATTATAATCAGATGGCGATTATTCAGGTAGATTGCCTATGCACAACGACCTTCGTTATCCCTTTCTTGATTTCAATTGCGGCAAATATTTGACGCTATCACTTCAAAGATGAAGACATGATCAAAACACGCGCAATATTTTGCTCCTCATGTGTTGCATATCTAAAATATCTCTAAATAGCTTGTAGGAGTTGGGGAGTGTGGATGTGGGAGACGTTACGAAGTAGGGAAGCCGCAATGGTTCGTCGCTGCCAATTGTAGAGCCGAAATCGCAATTGAGATTCAACGACATGCGACCACGTTTCTGACATCTCCAAGCCATTTTGCGACGATGGCCTCTCAACCAAAAAAGAAATCGTAAGTTTATTGTGAAATCGCATAGTCAACTTTTACTAAGTGGTTCAGAAAAGCGGAGAGGATGTACACGCCCAAGGAGTAAGCTATTCAGTCACACCGACACTGGGACAGAATCAGGGGCTGACATGCGTTTTAGAAGCAGCGCTATTGCAAGTTCCAGTGGAATAGATGCATTGTATGTCTTGTATCCAAAGCGTTCTTCCCAAGCGAGCCAGTTGCTGATTATCGCATGATAGCATGGTAGAAGAAGCAGGAAATTCGTACGTTGTTTGTGATCTAGCATCTGGTATTTTAATAACCTAAAGAAGCTCCATTGGCCTGAGAAATTTGAATTCTGGTCTAGCAGCTCGGGAAGGTCATGTGTAAGTCTTTTTAGTGCTGTTTCTGTTTGTCCTTGAAGCGATCCTTGAACCACTACCCCATGCCCAGCCATGTAGTAGTGAAGTATGTGCTACAGATCTATCGAAGCGCCCGTGTGCCAGTGGTATATAGCTAATATTTGGAATAGATCTGAGAAAGTTCAAGGGAAACGACCGGAGATTTCTCGAACCAATTCCGCGATTCAAAAGTAAGTAAGTCTTCCCTTGGAGTCCGAGTCGGTAGAACTTAGACAAAACGTCTTTAAAGCAGAGACTAACATAGATGATTTAGAGTCAATCGAGATACTGCAAAAATTGTAGCAGTACCAGGACCCGATTTCAAAAAGATAGAGAATCAGTCGAGTACCGAAGACTCGAATCTTCTTCCCAACTCCGAGGATTCGAGACCCGATGATACGAAATCCGTCCCTCGCCGCGACTTCTCAGATTGGTAAATATACCTGATACCTCATAGTGATGTATTTAATAAGAGTATTAAATTATACTAATTTTGGGTAGGTTTTATGCCCTAGATAAGCAATACCAAATCCTCGTGATTATCGGAATTCTCATCGGCGTAGTTTCCACAATAATCAGTATTTGTTGCGGATTCACTCTAAGGCTGCATCGGGACTAGACTAGCACGTGACTCCAGGGATGCATATAAGCCTACTCTAGCTAGCCACACTCAATACTTCCCCTCATTATGATCATGACCACCTATTCCCAACAGTATTCTTAATTACATACAAGGAGATACGAAGACTCACGCCAGGCTAGACAAAATACATGAAACCCAGAAAGAACATCTGGAAATCGATAAGAAACGACTGGAATTAGAGAAGCGGAGGCTCGAAATTGAGGAAAAAATCCTCAATTTGACTATGGCACAGATGGCCAACAAGAATTGAGTCTGTTAGGTACATAAACAGATAGGCGGAAGAGAGAAGTAAGGGAAACTTACAGAAGTAGCATAAGTCACATGGATATGTCAAAAGAGTTGGGGAGGATACAAGAACAAATCCATTCGTCGCTGGAAAATCTGCACAGTAATCTCACTACCAGTACGTGCGTGGCACTTCTACTCTACGGTGCACACAACCATCTCCCCCAAAGCAATTCGGCACACATATAATGGCTAGTCCTCTATTCCGCGGTCGTAGCCTTCTTGGTGTTACCTGAATTCATCCACGAAAAAGCGCTCGCACCACCTACGGGGTTCTCCGACCTGGGAATGGTTGCAAGACTTGGTCGCTGGGCTTTATGTTCCTCAGAAGAATTTCTCTTTGACTCCCACTTCAGAGGCATATTTTCGACTTGGCTTTTTCTGCGCATATCAACCCCGAGCCGAGGAGGAGGCGCTGGTTCGTAAGCAGTGCCCGTACGAGCGGCGTAAGTTGGGCGGGTTGGCGCAACGATGGACGAGATAGATTTGGACGATGGCTTGAAAACCTTCATACTTCTACCACCTCGGGAAGATCGTTGATAGCCACTGGACGTCGTCTCTGTATCCCGATTAATCTCGCCAACACTGACAGAGCCTTGACGCCAAGATCCCCATATGCCAACAGAGGAATCCTTCTGACTTGAATCTGAGGATGGCCCAACATCAGAATTGTTAGCTTCCGAACTTCCTTCGGCAACAAGAGATTTTTCAATGTCTTGTTGGTTGCTGATAGAAGTATTGCTATTGCTTTTGAGACTGTGAGCTCGATCAAGAGTTCCAGGTTCGGATGTGGTAGCAGGGGTGAAGGGGGACTGCGGATCCGGCGAAGGGGCTGATTGCGCCGAAGTCTTGGCTTTGGCTGTCTGGTCTGTTCCCTCCGATAAAACAGAAGCTAGCGTAGCTGGAATTGCTTCTGATCTAGACTTGACATCAGTCGGGGTAAAGGGGGTTGCAGTTGCTTTCAGCTCATTCTTCTCCGGAGGAATATTGGCAGTGCATAGATTTTTGAACAAAATTTCATCCTCAGGTCGAACAAATGGTACCGACAGTTTGTTTCGATCATCGCCGTAAAGGGTCATGAGATTCTGGGAAAAAAGGATATCCGCGTTATGCGTACGAAGAGTGTCACTACCAATGATGATACGAATGCCCTTCTTCCGATCAGAGCTACTGCGTTGGGAAAGGCCTACAATCTCAAACTCAGCAGTGAGTGTTGGCAGATTTGGAGCGGGACTGTTTGATCTTGACGTCGGTTGAGTGATAACTGCTTCAGGAAGATAAACAGGGAGTCTGATATAATTCCGGCCAATTGTATCTTTTTGGACTTGGTCCGAGAGTCCTAGGTCCTTGACTAAACTGTAATCGAGGACTGATCGCTGGGAGCCAGAACAGATATCAGCATAAAGTAGTGCGCTGTGTGAGAAATTTGTTGTCAGCCAGCATCGGATTATCGAGGGCACGGATCCTAAAATGAATAATCCCGGAGGTGGGCCAGGTATATCTACTGGAGAATCCTCATCTTGATCACCAATTATAAAATTGGTGTCTAAACCAAGGCTGCTCGTTCGTCCGGAGTGCACAGAATGAACCGAATGGCCTGCGGAACTATGCCTGCCGTCCGACTTGTGTGACAACGACCTTTCTGTCATGGGATGACTTCCGATGCCGCTACTTGGACGGATAGGGCCAAAGTCTCCTGAATTTCTCGTACTTGGGTTCCAATTCGATCCTTGGAGTGCACTGACATCGAAACGCACACTATTAGCTCGAGAGGCGCCACGCCTTACGGGCTCGTCGTCTGCTTCTAATTGAAGGCTACCAAGGAGATTATGGCTTTGTTCATCATCAAAGTCGTCAAAGATATCAGCGGGTGGATGTTGAACAGGGCCTTTGGCAAAGTTAGCATTATAATCTCAAGCTGGGATGATAGTCTACTAGCCTTGCTGAGGAGTGCCGCTCAAGACACTAGGAAACGGAGACCTATCTCCCCAGACAGATTTCAGGTTGGCTTCATCGGCTTGTCTCTTTTCTAATCTCAATAATCTCTCAGAATGGTGTGTTTGCACAGCTTGGACATGTTTAACTTCCATCTGAACATGATACAATTCTTCTCGAGTTGGTGTAAACTGGGGATCCATGCCCGGGGGCCGTTTGAGTACCAATGAAGGAAGGGATGGACAGCAAAGTGCGAGGTCTTGTTGACAGTTACGGAGTGGACACTAGCTATGAGAGTCTTGAATTCGGGGAGTTGTGGTGGGAATTAACGAATGTCCTAAGCCAGCGGTCAAGAGGCCTGTTGTTGGTCTGTTCGGAACCCAGTGATCTCGTTTCAAGAATAGAAACTATGAGTATTCCCAGGCTGTAGCATTCGTGGAGCTACAAATCAACCAGTGCTGTGCCAATTCCTTCGGCCTCAAAGTAAGACAGCCTACAATTGTGATAATCGTCCAGTAGCGGGGTCCACTAAAGGAAACTCTGCCTTTGCAGACTACGATGTCCACCTCCCCCACCGCATCGACCTGCGACCGCCGGTCACTGCGATAACCAACCGCCTGGGAAAGATGTTGAGCTTATCGCGGGTTCTTTGGTCGTAAATAGCCCCTTTGATGTAGAGGAGAGGGCTAGAATTGTTCGAAGGGGCTCGCTGGTAAATGTGTATTCGGAGATTCGTGAAGTCGTTATCGAAGATCGGGAGGAGATGCGTTTGACGCAGGAAGTGGTCGTAAAGACAAGCTCGCAATGAAAGAGCCGAAGTTGGCACCAGATCAAAGCAGGAAGATGTTCCAAGTTGCTGTGAGATTTCGCGTTTGCAGATGCTACAATGTGTTGAGAATGATGTCGGGGCGTTCAAGCGTGCAGTAGCTGTGACTTGGATGACGGGAAGACCGGTTTATCGCCGAGAGATGTAGAAACTGGACGATAGTTGGAAGTGTAATCCGTGTAGCTACTGACGGTAGCGCTGGTATCGTTGTGCAAGAGAAAATGAGTCTGGAAAATGGGTCGCTGGTGAATGTTGGCGGTTTTGAAAGGGTGATGCAAAGAGACGTCGTTGGTACGGAGTAGTCAAACGGGGCCATTCCTCTCTACCCCGGCGAGTGGCCCGTGCTCCGGGGTGCCTAGCCGCCTGCTTCTCCGCGCCGGAATTTCAGGGATGCCTACCGGTACAAGGTACCGCAGAACCTCACTACTCACCTAGGTACGTGTGTGTGTGATACAACAGACCGAGGAAGTACGCAATGATACATTACACCTCCAAGTTCTGCGGTTGAATACAGGATATCCTCATTGTTTACTCCATAGTCATCGTTCTCCTGCAATTTTGGATGAACTGTGCAAGAGGTAAAGTATATCTTCATTTAATTCCGATTGTCTACCTTGAGTCTGGTGAATCGGACAATTAAATGCACGTCACTTGTTTGTGTAACTACCTACCTAGATACATGAACCAGCGACTTTGAAATCTCTGGCTGCTGCCTGACTACCCTTACGACCGCCAGCGACGCTAGAGCTATCATCACGACCATTGCAACCATTGCCATGCCGTCAGCAACAATGGACTCCGTGCCATTAGAGCTCACCCGACGCATTGCTGCCTTCTTACCATGTGATTCTGTTCGGCGTCTATCCATGGCCAATTCCAGGATGTACGCAGCCTGCAACGACTATTCTGTCTTCAAATGCGTCGGCTTCAACTGCATCTGCAAAAGCAGTGCCCCTAGCAGTCGATTGATCGAGTAAGAGGCTTTCTTTCCCCTCATTTCTCTCTTCTTCAATGAAAGCTGATTCCTCAGCCATCTAGATTGAAGAAAGGCTGTTCTGTACAGATCCACATGGCCTCTATATTACTACGACTCCCAAATTAACATAGCCATTACCCCATTGCATCTCGCATACCTTGGGATGATTTTGTCAACCTTCCCCCGCCTTCTACCAGGCAGCATGAGTGGCCCGTGGAATTGAGTGCCTCAACGCATCAACCCTTTTCAGCATCTTGGCTCGTACCTCAAGAAACGATTCGGAGCTTCTTGGAAAACGGATACTGGATAGGCATTTTCCATGCCAACCCCGATACCGATCGTATTAAAGAAGTAGAAACATTATGTTTTGGAGCACCTGTCAAACCCTTCCGTGGCAACGACATTCGCCTCCAAGTATCTTATGATACAGCAGCTATGCCTGCAGCGGATAACAACCAGCTCCGCGGCCACGGCACTGATTCCCGATCATCTTATTTTCTTTCTGGTGAATATCAGCCAGATGGTCGAATTCAAGTGTCGAAAAGGCACAAATGGGGAATGGACTGGGTGTGGAGCGGCAGACTTACACCATTTGGAATCGTTGGGATATGGTCGGGAGAATCTAATTCTAGCTATGGCCATTTCTGGCTGTGGAAGACCTGCTACTTGCAATGATCGGGTCGGTTGACTATTTAAATCCTCGCAGGCTTTTCAGTTCTCTGTAAGCACTGCTGATCCGAATACAACGACGAATGAAGTAAGCTCTCGTTTCAAGATCCAGAAGAGAGTGAGATGCTTGTTATTGGAATCAAGAATATGGCATTCCTATCTTATCTAGACAGCGTCGTCGGGTTTCTTTCTATGCCTCGTTGTGCAAGATAAAATGCCGTCCTGTATAAAGAGCTTTCCCTTTATTGAGCTCCTAATAATCCATGCTTTCCGATTTTACTGGCACTCCATCCACTGTGGGTGCATTTTCCCGACGCCCAACAGAGTCCGGCGAATCGGTGCTCCCAAATTTTACTGGCACTCCATTCACTGTGGGTGCATTTCCCCAACTACTAAAAGATTCCTGCGATTCGGTGCTCCCCAATTTTACTTGCACTCCATCCACTGTCACCCAGTACGGTGCATTTTCCCAACGACTAAGATATTTGTGGTTAGTTCTTTGTAGCAGGACTTTTGGTTAAAGTGGTACTTACGGAAATACCCACGACTCCTTGTGATCGGCGAGTTCAGCCCAATTACCGCCCATACTATTCAGTACCTCTCTCAAAAATACCTTATAGCCAGCGCCAGTGAGGTGCAGACCATCGCTGAGCAATACACCCATGCCATGATTGTATCCCGGCTTTCTGGTGACTGGGAGTGGAAGTGTGCCGGTATTGATCACGGTGCTCAACCTTAAAGCCTCCCGTGCCATAGCATCCCAAAGATCAACGAGAACGACATTGTGGCTTTGGAATTCCAGAGCGATTTCCTTTACTGCCCAGGCATATGTTTTGGAGTTTTCTTGAAGTCTAGTTATAAAACGGCCCTTCTTTAGGTCTTCTTCTTCAAGGTGAGCCTCGTTGATTGGTGGTGGGGAGACTAGGAGGATCTTGGGTTTGTGGGCTCGGATTGAAATGTGCGTGATGATAGACCTGAGGTTCTCGCGGTAGGTTTCCAAGGGGACGTGTTGATTTGTCGGGCTCGTCGGGAGACACGAGTCGTTGGATCCCATAAGAAGGAGCTAAGTATGTGAGTCTTGAATTCCACAAATATTCGACTTGACTTGGGAAGAAAAACGCGAAGTGTGCAACACAACGATGGAATTAGCATCTGTCAACATTGCCTTGGTACTACTCCAGGCAGTACGAAAAACTGGCGCTTCATTTCGACGTTCCACGTTCGGTCTTTGGTTTCGTCCACGATTGAATCGAGTGTGTTACCCCAGCCTTCCTAGACTCGGTTTTCTATTTGGTACTCTATTGTCCCACTTGGCCCAAGAGCTGGGCATCCAAAGATTCTGCCAAGTTGTGGCTGGCTCGTCCTTCCTCACATATCGCATAAAAAGGCACATGACAAAACCCAACCAACATACCTCCTTCTATTCAAGCAGAACAGCAAAACCCAAGAACATTCGCAGAACCAAATGAAGCCAACAAACTCACCACATATTCGATCCTGGCGCAGGAAACGGTATCAACCTGTGGAACGATATCCTCCATGATTTCCAGTAAGTGACTGGTATTGTATCCACTAAAACCTCTTTCGCAACTGTCAGTACGACACTTCCCACGAAGAGAAGGAGAACAAACCTGTAAACCAAATCAAGACGTCTCTCTGTGTGCTCCGCCAGAGCGGCGCCAAAAGAGAAGCCATCGCGGAGACGAGTGGAGTACTGGATGTGTGAGTCTCCAATCAAGAGAAATTGCGGATATCTTTTGGAATATCTGGGGGCGTTCATGTTGGTGGTAAGGCTGGATTCTGAAGGTTGATGATGCGCGAGTACGCTGGGTTTGATTTCGTTGCTCGACATGCTTTGAAATGAGTGATTATCTCTAGCGGGAGTGTGAGAGTAGCACTTTCCCTGCCAGGTTGTAAGGACGGCTTTCGAGGTACCGGTGGGAATCAGAGATTCTGGGGAAAGTGCGACCTGGGGATAACTTAAGTCCGATGTACTACCGTGAAACACTCGCTTGAAATCATGAAAGGAAGAAAGACACGGCAGCCTCGATGTGCAGCCGGTAAAGGAGGCTGAGAATAGAAGAGTGTATAGAACCGAGCCTCGCCGGCTGGGTGTGGTTCGGTCAGGTAAGTTTCAAAAGTGGGCATGAGTCTTGAAAGTTGAATTCCATGGAATTACAGGAGGAATTTCGAGGTACAAAAATACACAAGAAATACATAAGGTAGCGAAAGGTGAGAAAAGAAAAGGGGGAAAGGGCAGGGTAAAATGGAAAGGGGAACAACAACATAAGAAGTTCTAGCAGATAGTACCGATACGGCGATATCTGAATATTTACGCTTTAATTCTGGTGGGATTTTCATTCAATGTTCCATTCTGATGAGAAATCCAAAGTATAGAAAGACAGAACAATTGGAGAGAGAAAGAGAGAACATGAATTGAAAAGAGTCGAAGAAGTAATCTTATACAAAAATCAACCGGTCTTCTTCTTCACTTTGTTTTTATCTCTCATCTCAATGCTTACTAATCCGTCGCGTGCCAAATAAACCCCATCACCGCCCAGACGAATTCTGCCAGTCATCTCCCAATTGGCCATGTTTCAGGCATGGTCTCCCTTTCCATGTTCAGCTTGGCTCATTCGCCATGAACTCCTGTTTTTCAGAAGTGGGTCGATTTTAAACCCTGCCGGAGTCCATACAACCCCAACGAATTTGACGCCACAACACGGCCACACTCGCGAGGAATCCTAAGTTCTCGCGCGCGCAAAAATCATAATATTTATCTTCAACTACGACACTTTTTAATTTTGAAAAAAAGATCCACCCCCCAACCATTATTAATAATCAGAGTATCATATCCTGCTTTATTTTTATGGGAGTGTGTTGTGCCAGAGTCGCAAACACTTCGAGGGAGGACGGCGCACAACTCGCAGGGTTGAGAGGCGAAGCGAGGGGCGGAGTTGTGTGGTTGGTCGGATTCCATCATAGGCGAAAATCGACCCACTTCTGAAAGAAGGGTTTCCTTCGCCATTCGCCGACTGCAGTTGCCCACCAATCGGCTGCTACTGCCGAGCATATCAGCAAGGCAGGAAGCAGGGGCCATTTGATGCACTGAGGGTCCACCAGCCAAATTCCGGTGACCGACGTGCGAGGCTGTGAAGTGATCGGACGAGAAAATAGTTCCGAGGCACGCGAGGTTCCTTCACGAGAACAACAGCCTTTCTGCTGCTTTTTGGGACGCCTTCACCAGCCTTCCATCCACCCGGTGCGAGATGACTCGTAGTACGAGGCCAATGCTGGCTGGCTGCCCATCTCCTGGCTCTCGTGATACCCACCAATATCACTTTCCTCGACTTCTGCCGCGTGTGGATTCTGATAGGTGTCCAGGCACGTCACAATCGCTGTTGCACGAGGGCCGCGGAGAGCACAACATGAAGGAACATCGTATTAGCAACACCCGCCGTACACCATGATAAAAGTTAAGGTCGACGCCACCACTTGTTTGGGGGATGCCCCCGCGGATGATGTCTTGCACTGGATGCTGAAATGTTGAGAAGGACGAACTACTATCCCACTTTTGCCCGTGAATGCGCCAGATGTGCAGAAGTCACTGAATAATGAATGCCTCGTTAACCTTGTGAGGCAGTGAGGTCAGAAAGCGCGTCAACTCCCATCCATGTCCCTTTTGTACCCTTGGCAGTTGGCACCCTCTCCCTCTCCATCCTCAAAGACCCATCCTCCCCCCCACTGTCCCACCACCTCTAGACTTCACCACCGCTCGTTCGTTCCTCCCACGGAAAACAACCTCTTTCTTTCCTCTCTTGCGTATCGCCGACATAGGAACATCTCGAAATCCGCCCAAGTTTGGGTGCTCCTCTGCGAATGGCTTCCTCTAGGAAGAATGTCTGGTCGGGTCTTACCATGACCCCTACAGCTCCAGACTCGGCCGCTTCAACTGCTCCTCCATCGCCCACCTCCCAGAGACTCCCCCGGAACCAGAGCTTTCCAGGTGAGGAGCAGGACGAACGAACACCGCTGCTACCAAGCGCAGGACGCTCGAGAATTCGAATCCAGGCCGCTGCAGAGGGGAACAATGCCAACGGCGGGAGCAAACCTCCTGCTCGTCTTTCTAGGCATGCGAGTCATAATGGTAGGCCAAGCTGTTCAAATCCCACTTCATGAAAAGACACATACTAACGTTTTAGTATAGGAAGTCTTCGAGTTGCTCGACACCACAGTCGTGCAGAATCCTGGGGGCAACGGCTGGTAGGTGCTCTGGCGCATCGCGACTCGATGGTGGAGTCAAAGAGCAGCCTTTATTCCGACGAACGAGTCTGGTACGATCAGTTTACCTCGACCGATTGGGTCCATGATAGTATCGCGGATGCCTACCGAATAAAAGCCTTGCGGAGTCGAACTGATGTACGAGGGCGAATTTTGGCTGCTTTGGACGGGGCTCAGGGTTGGATCCTAAGTGCGCTGGTTGGCTGTATTACAGCGTGTATAGCGTATGCTGTAGATGCTTCCGAGGCTCCAGTTTTCGATTGGAAGGATGGGTACTGCTCTGAAGGCTTCTTCATCAGCGAAAAGGTAAGTCTTTGGGCTTTCGTCTTGCCCTTAGTTCCCGCATGTGTGTACCACCACACAAGGGATTATTGCTACCACATCAGACCAATCGTTTGGAACGGGTATTCCTGCGTACTCCACCAATCAAGCCTACGTTTCAAATTGCTCTGTTTTTATTGAAAACGCTGTGGTCTTGGTTGCTTAAGGATGTCGGCAATTGCTATTGATTTAATAAAAACAGCATTTAACTAACTTGCACTCTAGCGCTGTTGCCCGGGCGGAGGACGCTGTGATGCATGGGAGTCCTGGTCCAACTACTTCCAGATACCTCACGTCTCCGAAACGACTGTTGAATTCGTCATTTTTGTCATCCTGGTGGTTGGATTTGCTACAGCGGCTTGCTCCTTGACCCTGATCACTAAGACAGTTGTACCATCAACATACCACCTTAGTACTTTGGACGAGAATCTTGCTGCAGTTTCCCGGCAACCAGACCAAGAGGAGGACGGAACTACGAGTCCTAGGACAAACACAGAGAAGCCAGCCTTAGACTCCATGGTATATTACTCGGCTGCTGGAAGTGGCGTTGCAGAAGTCCGGGTCATTCTGAGCGGCTTCGTTCTGCACGGTTTCCTTGGATTCAAGACTCTAATGATCAAGACTATAGCATTGGTTTTGGCTGTTGCCTCGGGTCTTAGCTTGGGAAAAGAAGGACCATTTGTGCACATTGCCACTTGCGTCGGCAATATCGCTTGTCGAATGTTTTCAAAATATGATCGCAATGATGGCAAGCGAAGAGAGGTGCTTTCTGCAGCAGCTGCCGCTGGTGTCACAGTTGCTTTTGGAGCTCCCTTGGGAGGTGTTCTCTTCTCTTTGGAGGAAGTGGCGTACTTCTTTCCTGCCAAAACACTCTTCAGAACCTTTTTCTGCTGCATTACAGCAGCTCTGACCCTGAAATTTCTAAACCCTTACGGCACCAACAAAATCGTCATTTTCGAGGTTCGCTATCTGACCGACTGGGCTTTCTTTGAACTCGTTGGATTCATCATTGTTGGTGTCCTCGGAGGGGCGACGGGAGCTTTGTTTATCAAAGCATCGCGTTCCTGGGCGAAGTCCTTCCGAAAGATACTTGTTGTCAAGAAGTGGCCCCTGGTTGAGGTCATGCTAGTCGCGTTGCTCACTGGACTTGTCAGCTTTTGGAATCCTTATACGAAACTTCCGGTCGCAAAGCTCCTATTCAACCTGGCAAGTCCATGCGACCTTACCAAAGACGATGATATGGGACTCTGTCCGAGGGATATTGACGAGATTTTCCCTATCATCAAAAGTTTAACAGTTGCTTTTTTCATCAAGGGCATACTCACAATTATTACTTTTGGAATTGTAAGTCTTTCAAAGTTTTCCTGTACTCTGACTCGCAACAGATATGTGCCATTTTTCTTTATCGCCATGCAGATAATATCAACAGTCTGTAGGCTAACCCGTGTCACAGAAAGTCCCAGCGGGAATTTACGTCCCCTCCATGGTGGTCGGTGGCTTTCTTGGTCGAATTATTGGTCATATGATGCAGTGGATGGTACTTCGATTTCCAACGAATCCCATCTTTGGAGAATGTGCAGCCCATGTTACAGGTGCCTCATGTATCACGCCCGGTGTCTACGCGCTCATTGCAGCCGGTTCAACAATGTGTGGTGTTACGAGACTTTCAATCACGCTCGCAGTCATTCTATTTGAATTGACGGGAAGTCTCGATTACATTCTTCCCTTCTCACTTGCTATCCTGACAGCGAAATGGACTGCTGATTTCATGGAGCCTCTCAGTATTTATGTAAGTCATCTTACTTTGGATCTTGGGGCCGTAGCTAATTTGGTGTAGGATCTTTTAACGAACCTGAACTCTTACCCATTTCTTAATAACAAGCACAAGCCGATTTTTACTTCTAATTTGGTTGACATCGTCCCTCGAGTCCGCCGCGAGAGGATCATCGATATTTCAGGCTCCCCTTTGGTTTCGGCGAGCAGCCTACGTACAAAATTGGAAATCTTGCACAGAGCAGGAGAAATTGATGGTGGCTTGCCTATTATCCGAGATGAGGTCCTCGTAGGATTGATCCCAGCGCCAGACCTTGAATTTGCGCTTGATAGCCTAGATGACGAACCGAGTGCTCTTTGCTTGATGGTGAAAGTTCTATCACTTGAGGACTCGGATGACGAGACGAGCCCTGATCCTACGGATTTCACCAAGTATATTGATCCTGTAAGTCTTACCGCTAGAACGATACTGTTGGAGGATGAGAACTAATATAATACAGGCACCGCTTGCACTTGACATTCACTCACCTATGGACTTGGTATATGAGTGCTTTGTCAAATTAGGCTTGAGGTATATATGTGTCACGAGAGATGGGAGATACGCTGGCATGGTAAGCTGACAATTCCCCTCCACTTCTTCCCTTGTAATTCCAACTAATCCGATTTTGTAGACACACAAAAAGACATTTGTAAAATACATGCGAGAATTGGAAGAAAAGGAAGGACATTCTGGACATTGAACCATGTCGGGTGGTCTTCCACTTTTTCTTGCTTGGCTCAGGCCGCATTCGAATATTGGCATATTCATCATCATGGGTTTATTGGAAAAATTGCATAACTTGGCGGGTGTTTTAGGAGTATGTTTTTCGGAGTAGCTATCTGCATGTATGCTCGCGCGTACATACCCCTCGTTTTTCTTTATTGTGTTGCGCCATCATATGCTCTTTCGGTGGCTTGTAGGATACCTTTTTTTGAGCATGCGATAGGGAAATTGGCGTAGGTGGCATTTTTGGGGGGCATTTATATGGGCGTCGTTTTTTTGGTATGGATATCTTAACAGTTGGGTCGGAGTGATGGGAAGAGGAAGATGGGAGATGTAACATCAATGCGTGCGGAGAAGGAGGTGCGGTGGCGGAGGTGGATTGGAAGGTTGTAAGGAGATAGGAGATGTGAGGCGGAGGTGAGAGGATCGAAAGAGGGGATTCAAAATCGAAGACGATTAACGATGAAATATAAATTCATAAAAACAACTTTTCTCCTTTTCAATATCTCTCTTTTTTTTTGTCCTTTGAAAGCAAATCCTACAATTGTTATTCGCTCGCGATTACCCGGTGATCGCTCTACTAATTTCAAATTTCAAATTTTGACAAAGTACTATTCTCTTTAGCTTACCCTGCATTTTCACAAATGGCTTACCCTGCGATTAACGAGCTTACACATCTGGGCTACCCTGTTATGAAGCATTGTCACAATTAGGTTACCCTGCGATTATCGGGCTTACACATCTGAGTTACCCTGCGAAAATCGAAAATCAGAAACCCCCCGAGATTTGTACTTGCGATAGAAGCGTTCACCACTCAATGCCACGTGCTACTCAACGCCAGCCAGCATAGAAATAAAATCTTTTAAAATCAACCCATCAACATTATTATAGTAATACAATTGCGATTGAAAATAGAAATTTCAAGCATTCTATAGAGCTAATTTTGAGCCTAAACAACTAACAGTTAATACAAATTATGCTGGTCCGGCGTTGAGTGGCACGTGGCACTGAGTGGTGAACTCTTCTATTATAAATTTGAAAAATCTTTCGGTTTCTTTAAGAGAGAATGATTCAAAAATCTGCTTTTATCAGATAGTTCAAACGGTTATTAGTAAACTACTTTTAGCTCGTGGATTCAATGAAGGTTTGCAAATAATCAATGAGCTTTCGTTAAACTCCATTTCAAGTTTATACCAACTCCTTCGTAAAAACTACTAGCAATTTAATTCCATTATTAACTAGCATCTTTTATATCTAGATTATATCAACTATGTTGTTGTAAGCACGAACCCCGAACCAAATCGCTAAAACGCAAGATCAGCCACCCTAATAGCAAACCACACCATTCCTCATTCATTATAACCCTCATCCTCCTCTTCAGCACCCTATGTCGCGGGCTTCGCCTCATCTCTCATCTCTCCTTCAGGCATCGGCTGATAGCCTGTAATAAACGGAATCCCAATGGGAGTCCTATTCTTATAATCCAGATATTCCTGTCCGAATATCTTGTTGACTAAAGATGCCTCTTCTTGCTGTATCCTATCGTTGAAAAATGCCCAGAGGACCACCATGTACACCAGAAAACATATTACATTTCCCAAGACCATTTGTGTGCCAATGCCCCAGTAGAAAAAGCCGAAATAACTGGGATGCCGGAGGTAGGAGTAGACGCCGTGGTTGATGAGAATGTGTCGTGTTCGCTTTTTGTGGGCGACGAGGTGTGTGAAGGAGGGGCCTGCTTGGAGCATGGCCGTTGCGCGGATTGCTTGGCCTAGCAAGACGAGGAAGAGGCCGATGAAGAGGAGGGTATCGTGGAGGTCCGATGCGAGGATTGGTTTGGGGAAGATGAAATGGGAGAGGAGGCATTCGGTCATGGCGGCGGTGTGGGCCATGGTGTAGGCTGAGCCATTGCTACTGAAGAGGAAGGAGTCTATATTTGCGTCGGCTGAGTTGACGTAGGCAGTAGTGTAGAATTCGAGGAAGTGGAAGAGGGAGAGAGTGACGAGGAAGAAAGGAGCTCGCCAGAATGGGTTCGATGTGTATGCGAAGTATAGGCAAAGGCTGATGGAGCCAGCGAAAGTTACGCCGAGGAGAGATGCGCGTAGGGCGATGCCAGAAAGTGAGCGGGAGTGGAAAGGACTGAGTTGCTTTTCCCAGCTATTATGAGCCATGATTATATCTGTCGCGGCACTAGATGCGTTACTGGAACCCATAGAAGGCGGATTCCAGCCTGCTGAAGAGGGGTCATAACCAGCTCCTCCATTGTAGATGCGCTCGACACCATCACCAAAGGCAATGAAGGGATTCCGTCGGACTGGCTCTGCTGCGGGCAAGCGTGAACCTGCGATATAATTGCCACTGCCAATACTGGCATTTCCACTGCGTACCTTGGTCTCGAAGGTCTCGAATCTCGCATCCCATTTCCTTCTCTCCTCATCGTCGTCCGTCTGCTCCTGATTGCCTCCATTCGCGCTCGATGCAGCAACTGGTGTCGCATATTCTTCCACATCTTCCTCATTGTTTTCAACCGTTCGATCCCCTCCTCCTACTGGCACATCCGGTCTTGGTGGTATAGTAAAAGCATTATTCCCGGGTTTCGCAATACTCTCCCATTGTCCCGCCGAGGTCAGCGTACCATCACTATGGTGCGAGTTCTTTGAGCCGGCAGAATCTTTTCTTTTGGACAGCGACATAGCGAAGATAGGGTGCTTCAATTGTGATAATCTTGCATCTCGATAATCGTCTTGGAAGGAGCTCGCGGGCGGTGGTGAGGGGACATGCGAAGGATCCTTTGTGTCGAAATTTACGGAAGCGGTGTTGACGAGGCTGAGAACAGCTCGGCTGTACTCGTATTGTCTGTGAAATGGTCTACGGTAGACTCTTGACACCACGTCCGCACCAACCCCCTTATTGACTCGCTTCACCGATCTTCAAAGGGCATTCCGGTGCGGTAGATTCAACTTTGACTATACTTTAGCCTGTTGAATTTGTATTTGTTTTTTTCGTAGAATGATTCGAAGGTTCGAAGTTTACCATTTCAAAATTTACATATACCGGTAGCACTCATCCTAAGCACTTAATACTTCTCCAGCGCAGCGAACTATGGGATTAAATAAGTGCCCCACTACGTCGGAAAAACATTGTTCCTATGGGAAAGTTTTGATCGAGCCTCTTGCTGACACGCATAGGTTCCGCTTTGCGGCCTTAGTCAATAGTACGTCAACGTAAATGGGGGGTTCTGAGAGCGTCCGAGGATGCCTTGCCCCGCGCTGGCTTTGGTTCTCGAAAGGGACGAGTAGTCAGAGAGTGAATCCTACAACAATTGGAAATATCTTCGCACTTGTACATCGACTTTTAGAAAAGACAAAGGCGTGCTCAAGTCTTATTTCTCTACCTTTACTACTTAGCCTCTCAAAGGTCGAGTTCGGGCGGCTGTTGTCCATCAAAAGCCTTGTTTTAAACCCTCGGTGGCCGTGACAATCTTCTTGGGACTCTTTGTCGGAGCCACGCTTTTGAAAACCATGGACAAGCTATCTAACGAAGAGAATGAAGCACGCATGGCGAGAGGAGAATTGTACCATGCCTTCACTCCTTCTTTGTTAGCCCAGAGAAAGCGATGTCGATATGCATACGAAAGATTCAACAATGCAGGCGAAGCAACAAGAAGAGAGCTTGTTGAGCTTTGGAAAGAGTATTCCAACCCTGTCGTGTTGACACAATTTCCGAGCTAATGCGCGAGTAGAGTTGTTCAAGATAAATCTCCTCTCCCTCCAGCTGGCAACAGCGAGGACGAGGAATCTGAGTTGCTGCAAGATGAACCATACATAGATGGTCCTATCAAGTGCGATTATGGCACCAATGTCAGGTAATTTGCAACTCGCCTGAATCCTTAACAGTGTTGGTAAGAGTGCTCATTCTCTTCAGACTAGGAAAAGGCGTTTACATCAATTGCCATGCCACCTTCATCGACACCTGTTTGATTACAATCGGCGCTCGTACTCTTGTCGGGCCTAACTGCTCTTTTTATTCCGGAACCCATCCCCTCGATCCATTCCTACGCAATGGTACACAAGGCCCCGAACTTGGTGGAGTGATCAACATTGGTGAAGATTGCTGGTTTGGAGGGAATGTGATCATCCTGCCAGGTATCACAATAGGAAGAGGTTGTACTATTGGCGCCGGTAGTGTCGTTACCAAGGACATTCCAGCCTTTCACGTTGTAGCTGGAAATCCGGCTCGTATTATACGGAAAATCGAGCCCAAGGCAGCGGACCCTGCTCTGGCTTCCTAAGCATCGAGTGGGACCGACTCCTGCAGCTTCGTAACATGGAATCGTTTGGTTTCTCGTGGATCCAAATCCTCTTCTTGCAAATTTAAGGGAGACTCCCGATGTTCGTTTTGCCATCCGACCTTAATTTCTGTCTGGCTGATGATTCGGGTATCGTTTTTGCAGTAGCTTTTGAATACTACAATTTCTGGATTCGGTCGTGCTGCATATTCTAGTGAGAAAGCAACTTCAAAGCCCTCCTTGTATAGAGAATGATGATAGAATCAAGATCAGCACATTAATCAGTGACCAGACAAATGGGATCCAAGTTGACATTTTGAAATAGCCAGCATTGTAGACTGCACCAAGACTAGACTAACGTCAGCATTTGATTCAACACATCCAAGCAGAAGGTGAAAATAACAAGACCAGTTTCTGTACTCACATCAGTCCAATAAAGCTTCCTGCCATCAATGCTTCAACTCCAGATATTACAGCGTATACTAGTGGTATGACCCAAACGTATTTCCAGGCATTCTTGCTTTTCCCAAGCTGCATCGCGACTGCCCACCCAGCCACAACCAGATGGAAAACGGCGAATACAATCAGTGTCCATAGTAGGGTATGTCGCCAGATATCGTAGGTGTAGTAGAGGTAGTTTGCCTCGCCAGGCTTGGCTTTGAAGGGCCAGTAAAGGCCCGGAAAGGGAGGAGCTACAGTAGTTAGCAAAAGCAGGAGTTACGCGAGCATGGATTACTTGCTTGACTACGGACATGATGAATAGTTAGGAAATGAGATTTTCTCAGCCTTGCGGCTTCGATGTTGTTGTTGATAGGTAGTGCGACTAGTGCGATATGGAGTCCGTGAGACGTTGTGGAACGGGAGGAACATCGATGACCCTGTCGCAAATCACTGACGTGCCGAGGTTCATTTGGTCGACGCGATCTGGACTTCAACACCCTCAACTCTCACCTCCCGACACCTCCAATATATCACCAAACACCATCGCGAATGATCCCACGATAGCCACAATGCCGGTGGATCGCCTCCTTGAGACGGTGCTTCTTGCCTACCAGGATCCGCCTGATCCGGCGCAATTGGGCAGAATCTTGTCTAGCACAGCAACCTCTCTTACGAATCTCTCCAATCCACGAAACATTTCCTTGCTCACCTCACGTCTGCTCACCGCGCCCGCTATATGGAACCAAATCGACGGCCTTTCGACGAGCTTCCGCATAATTTCCTTATTCAACTCGGTCGCCATTACCGTTCGCAAAAATCAGCTCGAGGGCGGAGCCAGCGCACCTTACGATGCATATCAACCACGAATCGGCGGAGGGAGATCGTGCGAAGAATGGACGACAGCCGTACTACATGGTTTAGATGATCGATCATTACGATGGCAGCACACTCTAGTGATGGCGGGGGTACTTTTAGGAATGGAGGGTCAAAATCGACAAGGACTTTCAAGAGGATTAAGATTGAAGCTGGAAAATGCCCTTGCGACAGCCACCGATTTAGTTATGCGAGACTCGGCCACATTTGGACCTCTCGGGATAGCCTCTGCAACTCTGTCGCTCAATCTTGCTTTTCCGCTGCTATCAGATAGTGTTGGAGCGACGTTGGACTACGATGAAATGATAATTCCTTTGGCTACAGCAATGACATCGTTTGACGGATACGAGGGTGGCCACTTCGTTGAATCTATCAACTCGGATGTCAAAGAGGTACCTGGAAGGAAGTTC